>BMAV01005558.1:16835-90850 GCA_019973955.1 Trichonephila inaurata madagascariensis | reverse complement strand
TGTATTTAGAAGAATCCCCGGGGATATTAACGATGGAATCTATAAAAGGAAATCATTTTCGTGCACTAAATATGACTTATGAATGCTTATTTCATTCTATTTTTTTTCCATAAAAGGCAATTTTGTGAAGAATAATTTTCCCAAAAATTCACATGCATTAGCTATGCGATGAATTTGGATTCAGGTATCCATGCTGCAGGTCGATTGCAGTCTTAAAAAATCAATTTTTTCTCTCTCTCAATCACACACTTTCAGAATATATTAGTCATGTAAGAGCCACGGCTATTTATTTCACCAAAGGACTGCAAATTAAAGGACAAACAGATACATAAAATACTATTTCAATTAATTATTGGTCTCGAACATGGAGACCTCTCATGAGCAAGAAAGAAGTCTTAAGCAATTGGAGTTAAGACCTAAAATAATTTATTTGCACAAATTTACAATTATAAGTGGTTTCTCTTTTTTATGTTACACCTTTTTTTGCAGACAGTCCTCCTTTTAAAACTTTGATTAATTTTTTAGTTTAAAAGTATTTTTCCCTTGGCAAAGAATAACTACAAATAGTAAATTAAAAATTTTCTTCTTAAGAGGACACAGTATGATTCAATTTACCAAAATCGGTCCAAAAATCAAATCTAATTATTTTAGTCTAAATTATTCTTTATATACTTTTCATAACCTCACAAATTTTGAAAGCTCTAAACTCTCTTAAGAAACGAAGATTTATGATAGATTTTACCTTCGTTTTCATTCATATCCCTATGTCAAATCAAAACTTTATAAACTTACTCTTATCTCAGAAAGATAAAATAACTAGTATGTCTTCATTTAAAATGTTAAGGCTTTTTTTTTCTATTGTGCCGAATGCTTTGAATTTTTTTTTACCTATTGCCAACAGTACACGTAACAAAATTTGCTATGCATTTTTGAATCAAAGCAATACTTACTTTTGTAAAAATAATTGAACTCAGAATTTATAGTTTTTTTAAGGAATTTTCATTAAGCATTTATAAAAAGAGGTAATGCACGAATACCTATCATGTTATTGCAAAACTCATACCCATCGTTGCTATCCATAGTTGGAGGTACTTGTAAATCACATTCCTTGCTTGTACGTAAATTTTTGTAGGAGGAGTAGTATTTTAAAGTCACTACACAATTTTTTTTTCGTTAAAAAATTATTCTGCCAGCGTTTCATGAAATTTTCAACACAAAATTTGTTTTACATAATATAAACACATAGGAGGCAATTTAAAAAAAATTTAAAAATCCTTAAATTAAAAATTTTTGCGTAAATCGTACCATGCCCCCGTAAATGTATATTATAAATTTATCCGAATTAAGTATTTGAAAGTAATACATCTATTTAAAAACTGATAGAAAAGATTATTTATTTTTTTTATTTTGAATACTTTGAAACTTTTGATTTGGTAAAATACTAGATTTAAGTTTCCAATCAACTGAGTAAAGGTGTGTGGCATCTTATCTACTATCCGAATGTGAATGACAATAAAAAAGAGTTAATTATTACCCTCTAAAATTCACTCTAAACACTATCTCTAATCTTCAACTTCATATTTTGAGGGAACTTTGTGACGCAAATATTAAACTTGAATCAAAACCCTTTTCATGACGTGAATCAGCGACAATCGTGCACGAACTACGACGCTCACAAATTCGCGATAGAAAACTCTGGACCACTGGTTCTCTGAGGATCTTAGCAGAAATGCTTGCAACAGAAGCTCCTGAAGAAAACTTGCTATTATACCGTGATTGTTCAAGCTGTTAAAATGACCGTCATTGAACTGCAAAATTAACACCATTTCGATGCGACGGGACAAGTGTTTTTTGTTTATACCACTTGAAGCAGTCATCCAATATGAAAATTCCTCCTTTCTTAAAGAGACAATATACAATTGGTTCTAGTCACTGCCTTGTAGAAAGGCTCTTGTTCATTAAATCTATGAATACTCGTATTTCTCAAGTTAGCATAGTTTTCAGTCTTAGTGCATGTAATAGACGTTAAGGTGCCTTATTTGCTACTTGCCAAAATTAACTCAATAGACTAAATAATACCAAGCAAACAAGTCAAGAGATTATCTTTTATTAAATAGAAATCGAATATCATATACATTTATACAGGGATATGAAACAGTTGAAAGAGACATAATTTTATATATACAGCTGCATGAGAGATCCGGCATTGCACGGGCTTTCTCTTTCCCTCATGGCGGCAGAATTTGTGTGTGTGTGTTTGTACGCAAGCAATGTGAGTGATTTCTAAAATTATGTTATCAAATTTTCCTTTTTCGAAAGTTGTTCCACTTATTTTCGATTTAAGACAGGTTTCTTTTATCTCTCTCTAGCCCGGCATAATATGGGTTTTTATTTTAGTGTAAAATTATTGTGTGTGTGTGTTCCTCTTCCTCACAGATAAAATATAGTTTCAAATTTCGATGCATGACTTATAAAAAACAGCATTGCGTTATTTAAAAAAATTATTAAATTTAAGCAATAAAAAGAAAACGAATCTGATGCTAAGAGTAAAATAAAAAAGCACTTTCATCATTTTTTAAATATATATATATATATATATATATATATATATATATATATATATTAGTTTTAAAGAATCGAAAATAATAAAATAAATTTCAGATTTTCAGGAATTAATCGATCGCTACATATAGTTAGTTTAAAATATCTCTAAAATGTATTTTTATCCAAAATAACAGACGATGTAGTTTTTAATTAATTTAGTAGTGAAATAATAGAAATAATTTTTAAGAAACACATATATATATGTAACCTTCACCATCGCGCATGCGCAAAACGTACCCCCCTCGACACTAGAACTCATATTAGGTAGCCGAGTTTGACATCAAATAAAAACACAATTTTTCTTAAAAACCGTACTCTTTAAGCAATTATTTAAATCTTTGTACAGACTACGGATAATATTGTTCTACAGACAGAAAAATGTTTCGTGGTATTATTTTTAAAAACCAAGGAGTTATTAAGTATTTAATTAAAATTTTGATTATTTTTTAAAAAATCTTAAAATCTAAGTTTTAAACACTTTTTTTTATGACAGATCCTAACAGAAAATATAGCATGACCTTCTGCTGTGTAGAATATCATCTCATTAAATCAGAAGAAAATTCAAACGGAATGATTCTTAAATCATTTTCATAAAAATGCATCAATTTTGACTCATTTTAGAAAAAAATCGTAAAAAATGGAAAATATCATTTTTTTGTTTAAAAAAAAGTTATACTGTATCGTTTAAAAATAAGTGATCTTTCCGACTCTGTAACTATTTTTAGTTTGAGTCTCATAGAAAAAAATAGATCGTGTTTTTAATACGTCGGGGATTTAAAAAAGAAAAATACCTCCCGATTTCTTTTTTTACATTGGTTGGGGGAAGAAACAACACTCAGGACTAAAACAAATGTTTTTAATTAATATATTTTAACTAATTGCAATATCGGAATATAAATGGTAAAATCGAATGGTATTGTAGATTGGGACGATGTCACGTGGAAACAGGACGATTTATCTTTTCAACTTTTCAATCAAAACGGTTGCTTCTAGAAGACTCCCTGTAATTCTTTTGACGATCAGACGTGTATTGTTACTTAATCTAGGACGATTTAAGTTACGGAGTAGAATAACTAGTTAACCAATCTTCAACCCAAGATTATGTGGTCACATTCCTAATATATCCAGGGAGTTCAAAAATATTACAGTTTCGTTTGAATCAACAGTAGTGTCGATTGATTTAAAAGGCATTAGATCACCTGGCTGCACCTCTGTATCTGGAAGTTTATTTCGTCCAGATAAACATTTGTTTTCAGGATTACAGAACCATTCATTACCTAGATAATTATACTTTATATCTGGGAAGACACTATCAAACAATTCCTTTTTTGTCTGAACAACAATACAGAAATTGATTGGTTATTTGATACATTGTGTATTTTGATCCAGTTCTACATACTTCACTGTTTCGAAAATATTGGTTCGAAAATATTTGCGCCGATTGATTCTCTTGCAATTAAACTCACGTGTTTATGTTCAATTGAAGTGTTTCTACATTTCGCTATAAAAACGATTGCCTTAAATTAACGTTAATCTCACGAGCAAAAGTGGAGCGAAGAATGACTTGCAATGTCTGACGAAAATAACCAGAAAGTAATAGGCCAGCATCAACGAATATTTTTTCAAAGATAGCGTTTAAATCATACAAAGTTCTAAGTAAAAAGCTCGAGTGTGTTTATGGGCCATAGTACACTCATTGCAGATTATGATTGAATTTCTTTTCAATACCGTAGCCATTCCACTCTATTTTTAATACTACACATCGTGTTGGGTTTCTCATGAATGTTTAAAGACAGCTGGAATGCTGAGTGTTCATTTGTACACCATTTAATTGGCACCATTAAGAGGCAGCAATGATTGAAAACACAATTACCAATGCAATTTTCTGATTGTCGTATGTTCGTAAGGCTGCGTATTAAAGTTTATAAGCTATATGGAATAAAAATATGAACGTACAAAGCGCTTTGACCGCATTCCGGCAATATCCAGAAAAACAAAGGGTTTCAGAATTCCGAATCCAGATTTTTGTTCCCCACCCTGAGAAGCATCGACTGCCCCCTTTTGGCAACTTGCTCCTGCAAGCTCCGTCCCTAAAAGGATGGGCAGTACTATCGTCCGGCATTTTCCGGAAAGTTACTGGAGTTTTTAAAGTCCGATTTCAGATTCTTGTCTCCTCCTCCCCCCAGAAAAAAACCCAAAGAACAGTTTGCACACTCAAAGAATTTTAAGATAAGCCCTTGTCATGGTTCGTTGTAAATAATTTTTTCTGGCTTTATTTAACACTGGAATTTCTCGAATTCAATTAAATATTCAGGGATCGACAGTCTCAAATTACTTCAGGGACCCACATTTTGTGTCCCTGCGCTTACAAACTAGACTGACACCACTGTCCACGCATGTTGCGGTCATCCACCATTATTCGATTAAGTTATCTGAACACCTAAAATCTAATTTCAGATTCTCCTTCTCCACTCCGAAACACACATGGGACAGAAGAATTTCGGTGCCCTAGCGCTTGCAACTTCAGCTGTTAGACGGAATGAAAAGTCGTAAGTTGGACTCCACGTAATTTCGTCAATATCCTGAAAATTTATGAGAGTTTCTGTAACCGGATTTCATATTCTTGTTTCCTACCCTTAGACACAGGCCTAAAACCCTATTGGCCCTTGGCTGGCCAAAAACCATGTTCAACCCCACTTTTATATAAATTACTTTATATATTAGCTGTCTTAAGTGAGTAATGTTTATAACACTGCAGCATCCATTTTATAATTTTTAATCTCGGTTACTCTTATGTCCTGCATTGAGTGATTTCACACTGTCACACTGTAACCTTCCCCCGGTTATGGAAGTAACACTGAGCAAAAACCAATAGAAAATAATGGATAGGAATATCTAAATCCATTACAAGATAGAGGTAACTTACTTAAAATTGCACTTACAACTGCAAAGTCCGCGCTAAATCTGAGTGCAATAAATAAGTTATTGCCAGATTCTGGACCCTAATGCAGATTTAAATCAAGTGAAGGGCTGAAATTTAGCACTTAACAAATGTATAAAAAGAATGGAAATAAAAATTCATAAGAGTTGCAAATTATAGCATAGCTTTAATAACACTAGAGTAAATATGAATAAAAAAATAATACGTAATTTTATCTAATATTAGGTTATGGAGATAACTATAACTATGACATATTTAATTTTATAGTAATAAACTATTATCAATCTCAGAATTTTTAATCCTAACTATTTTGAATAGCTTTATTCATATAACTATTAATACAATTAATTGGGTATTTCTGATTTATGCAATATTTAGTAAAATGTTTATAGTTATTTATAATATCTGATATTTTTGACACCAGAAATTTTTATTACGTTGTATATAATTAATAACAATACTTCTGATATATATATATATAATTTGTAAATATACGGAAACTGCCGTTTGCTGAAATATATGTATATTTTTATGTGGTCATATTGTATGAGTAGCTGTTTTGCATTTAAGAAGCAAGCCATTAAAATAAAAGTTGAAACACCTACAAAGTGTGCAATAAGGATACCTTCTAAACTCAAACTCAATGACGCAACCGCTCATGAGGGCTAGGGCCTACTCTGCCCATGCCAGTATGTGCAACCATTGGGTGCTGTGGTGCATGAAGAAAAGCCCCGATCAGGTGGTGATTCTAAAGTAAGGCCCTCCAGTGATTTAAGTCCCCAAGCAAGCTTGACCCTCATTTATCGAACCGCTGCAGGCGAGATGAAAGGCTGAGATTACATTCCCCAGCACAAGGACCTAACCCCGACACTGTGGTGTGGAAGTGCGATACTCTACCCCTCGGCCACTGGGCCTTTTGGATATCTTCAAAAAGTAAAACAAAAACCCTTTGAATATCAGCTTTCATCTGCCATACCTTTTAAATACCCACTGGTAAATGTTCCACTCACAAAAGAAAAAACTGAGTCACTTGCTTAAGAAACTAATCTCTCTCTCTCTCCTGGATCCTACTTCCTTATTAACCCATGTCAGCTTGATGTATTTAAAATAGAAAGCCTTCAAATAAAATATACTTCCTGTGTCGTCACTGAACGCAGTCTTTGTTTACACAAGTAGCAGTTTTTCCCGATAGACTCTTGATTGAAGATCGTGACATATTTCAGTAATTTGCAGACATCACTCCTGACCGGAAAACATGTTTGATTTAAACTATTTCGCTTTGAGAAGTTTCTTTGGATTAGATTGAATCGTTTTTCATTTGCTCGAGCTATCAAACTACATAGATTGCAGAAGATTTTATCTTAATCTGTTATTTAAGTAACAAATAGTACTTTTTAAGTAATAATTACTGATTATGTATTAAAAAATAATCAATTTAAGTGTACAAGGCTGTTTAGATCCCTTACGCTGAGCACATTGCTCAATTCGCGAGTCTAATTTTCACCCAGGAGGAGGTTTGCACTCGATACTAACTTTAGTGTTAGAGCAAGATGATGGTGTTATCCAATTGTTTATTTTTAATTATATTTATTGTACACGACAAAAAAACCATAATTTCACTGAATAATTTAATTAAGAGAAAGTGCCCTAAAACCTACTAGTAGGTTTTAGGGCACTTTCTCTTAATTAAATTATTCAGTGAAATTATGGTTTTTTTGTCGTGTACAATAAATATAATTAAAAATAATCAATTGGATAACACCATCATCTTGCTCTAACACTAAAGTTAGTATCGAGTGCAAACCTCCTCCTGGGTGAAAATTAGACTCGCGAATTGAGCAATGTGCTCAGCGTAAGGGATCTAAACAGCCTTGTACACTTAAATTGATTATTTTTTAATACATAATTAGTAATTACTACTTAAAAAGTACTATTTGTTACTTAAATAACAGATTAAGATAAAATCTTCTGCAATCTATGTAGTTTGATAGCTCGAGCAAATGAAAAACGATTCAATCTAATCCAAAGAAACTTCTCAAAGCGAAACAGTTTAAATCAAACATGTTTTCCGGTCAGGAGTGATGTCTGCAAATTAATGAAATATGTCACGATCTTCAATCAAGAGTCTATCGGGAAAAACTGCTACTTGTGTAAACAAAGACTGCGTTCAGTGACGACAAAGGAAGTATATTTTATTTGAAGGCTTTCTGTTTTAAATACATCAAGCTGACATGGGTTAATAAGGAAGTAGGATCCATGAGAGAGAGAGAGATTAGTTTCTTAAGCAAGTGACTCAGTTTTTTCTTTTGTGAGTGGAACATTTACCAGTGGGTATTTAAAAGGTATGGCAGATGAAAGCTGATATTCAAAGGGTTTTTGTTTTACTTTTTGAAGATATCCAAAAGGCCCAGTGGCCGAGGAGTAGAGTATCGCACTTCCACACCACAGTGTCGGGGTTAGGTCCTTGTGCTGGGGAATGTAATCTCAGCCTTTCATCTCGCCTGCAGCGGTTCGATAAATGAGGGTCAAGCTTGCTTGGGGACTTAAATCACTGGAGGGTCTTACTTTAGACTCACCACCTGATCGGGGCTTTTCTTCATGCACCACAGCACCCAATGGTTGCACATACTGGCATGGGCAGAGTAGGCCCTAGCCCTCATGAGCGGTTGCGTCATTGAGTTTGAGTTTAGAAGGTATCCTTATTGCACACTTTGTAGGTGTTTCAACTTTTATTTTAATGGCTTGCTTCTTAAATGCAAAACAGTTACTCATACGATATGACCACACAAAAATATATATATATATTTCAGCAAACGGCAGTTTCCGTATATTTACAAAACATATATATATATATATATCAGAAGTATTGTTATTAATTATATACAACGTAATAAAAATTTCTGGTGTCAAAAATATCAGATATTATAAATAACTATAAACATTTTACTAAATATTGCATAAATCAGAAATACCCATGTAATTGTATTAATAGTTATATGAATAAAGCTATTCAAAATAGTTAGGATTAAAAATTCTGAGATTGATAATAGTTTATTACTATAAAATTAAATATGTCATAGTTATAGCTATCTCCATAACCTAATATTAGATAAAATTACGTATTATTTTTTTTATTCATATTTACTCCAGTGTTATTAAAGCTATGCTATAATTTGCAACTCTTATGAATTTTTATTTCCATTCTTTTTATACATTTGTTAAGTGCTAAATTTCAGCCCTTCACTTGATTTAAATCTGCATTAGGGTCCAGAATCTGGCAATAACTTATTTATTGTACTCAGATTTAGCACGGGCTTTGCAGTTGTAAGTGCAATTTTCAGTAAGTTACCTCTATCTTGTAATGGATTTAGATATACCTATCCATTATTTTCTATTGGTTTTTGCTCAGTGTTACTTACATAACAGGGGGAAGGTTACAGTGTGACAGTGTGAAATCACTCAATGCAGGACATAAGAGTAACCGAGATTAAAAATTATAAAATGGATGCTGCAGTGTTATAAACATTACTGACTTAAGACAGCTAATATATAAAATAATTTATATAAAAGTGGGGTTGAACATGGTTTTTGGCCAGCCAAGGGCCAACAGGGTTTTAGGCCTGCGTCGAAGGGTAGGAAACAAGAATATGAAATCCGGTTACAGAAACTCTCATAAATTTTCAAGATATTGACGAAATTACGTGGAGTACAACTTACGAATTTTCATTCCTTCTAACAGCTGAAGTTGCAAGCGCTAAGGCACCGAAATTCTTCTGTCCTATGTGTGTTTCGGAGTGGAGAAGGAGAATCTGAAATTAGATTTTAGGTGTTCAGATAACTTAATCGAATAATGGTGGATGAGCGCAACATGCATGGACAGTGGTGTCAGTCTAGTTTGTAAGCGCAGGGACACAAAATGTGGGTCCCTGAAGTATTTTGAGACTGTCGATCCGAATATTTAATTGAATTCGAGAAATTCCAGTGTTAAATAATGCCAGACAAAATTATTTACAACGAACCATGACAAGGGCTTATCTTAAAATTCTTTGAGTGTGCAAACTGTTCTTTGGGTTTTTTTCTGGGGGGGGGAAGACAAGAATCTGAAATCGGACTTTAAAAACTCCAGTAACTTTCCGGAAAATGCCGGACGATAGTACTGCCCATCCTTTTAGGGACGGAGCTTGCAGGAGCAAGTTGCCAAAAGGGGGCAGTCGATGCTTCTCAGGGTGGGGAACGAAAATCTGGATTCGGAATTCTGAAACCCTTTGTTTTTCTGGATATTGCCGGAATGAGGTCAAAGCGCTTTGTACGTTCATATTTTTATTCCATATAGCTTATAAACTTTAATACGCAGCCTTACGAACATACGACAATCAGAAAATTGCATTGGTAATTGTGTTTTCAATCATTGCTGCCTCTTAATGGTGCCAATTAAATGGTGGACAAATGAACACTCAGCATTCCAGATGTCTTTAAACATTCATGAGAAACCCAACACGATGTGTAGTATTAAAAATAGAGTGGAATGGCTACGGTATTGAAAAGAAATTCAATCATAATCTGCAATGAGTGTACTACGGCCCATAAACACACTCGAGCTTTTTACTTAGAACTTTGTATGATTTAAACGCTATCTTTGAAAAAATATTCGTTGATGCTGGCCTATTACTTTCTGGTTATTTTCGTCAGACATTGCAAGTCATTCTTCGCTCCACTTTTGCTCGCGAGATTAACGTTAATTTAAGGCAATCGTTTTTATAGCGAAATGTAGAAACACTTCAATTGAACATAAACACGTGAGTTTAATTGCAAGAGAATCAATCGGCGCAAATATTTTCGAACCAATATTTTCGAAACAGTGAAGTATGTAGAACTGGATCAAAATACACAATGTATCAAATAACCAATCAATTTCTGTATTGTTGTTCAGACAAAAAAGGAATTGTTTGATAGTGTCTTCCCAGATATAAAGTATAATTATCTAGGTAATGAATGGTTCTGTAATCCTGAAAACAAATGTTGATCTGGACGAAATAAACTTTCAGATACAGAGGTGCAGCCAGGTGATCTAATGCCTTTTAAATCAATCGACACTACTGTTGATTCAAACGAAACTGTAATATTTTTGAACTCCCTGGATATATTAGGAATGTGACCACATAATCTTGGGTTGAAGATTGGTTAACTAGTTATTCTACTCCGTAACTTAAATCGTCCTAGATTAAGTAACAATACACGTCTGATCGTCAAAAGAATTACAGGGAGTCTTCTAGAAGCAACCGTTTTGATTGAAAAGTTGAAAAGATAAATCGTCCTGTTTCCACGTGACATCGTCCGAATCTACAATACCATTCGATTTTACCATTTATATTCCGATATTGCAATTAGTTAAAATATATTAATTAAAAACAGTTGTTTTAGTCCTGAGTGTTGTTTCTTCCGGCAACCAATGTAGAAAAAAAATCGGGAGGTATTTTTTTCTTCCCCGACGTATTTAAAACACGATCTAATTTTTTCTATGAGACTCAGACTAAAAATAGTTACAGACTCGGAAAGATCACTTATTTTGTCACGATAAAGTATAACTTTTTTTTAAATATAATGATATTTTCCATTTTTTACGATTTTTTTCTAAAATGAGTCAAAATCGATGCATTTTTATGACAATGATTTATAAATCATTCCGTTTGAATTTTCTTCTGATTTAATGAGATGATATTCTACACTAAAGAAGGTCATGCTATTTTCTGTTAGGATCTGTCATTTAAAAAAAAAAAGTTTTTAAGGCGATATGGTACCCTAAAAATCATCAAACTATCGATTTTTTTATTGGTTTATATGATGCTTTTAATCCTTCTTAATGTGTCTGCAAAATTTCAGAAATGTATCTATATTTTTTATTCAGTTATTTATCCATTTTTGCTGCATGTCAGTAGACTAAACAAAGCTGCCCCACCCACTTTTCAGATCGTCTGCTAGAAAAAAGCCTGATAAATAAGGAAATTTTTTTTTTACTCCACGCTGATTAGTGTTTAAACTGAAATGAAAAAATTGTTTTGTTTTGATTATATGAGAGTTATTCTACTGCGTTTTCCTTGAAGTTCTGTTCCTACAAATTTAACTATATTTTCTGAAGAGTAAAAAAATTTGCTTTACGACAAGGAATTTGGTGATTTCTCCAAAAGGTTTAAAAGTTAACATGCCTAGGCCTAAAAAACGTACTAAATCTGCCACAACGAAAGCTTTGAAGAGGTGGTTTTCAGATGCTAAGACAAGTTCAGAAGTTTCTCAAAACACTAACTTGAGGTGTGCAAAACTTGAAGAAGAATGCAATACTTTTTCTCGTTTGGATGAAAAATATACTGGTATATCCAGATCTCCAACATACATCATTATTGATAAAAATGCATTAAAAAATCTTTTTAAAAATACTCAATGTAATACTTGCAAAAATGCTTCTTTGCGAGTAAATTTTGGAAGAGCCTATGGATTTTGTGAATATATTAAGGCTTTTAAAATTATGGAAAGAAAGTATATGAATATTTGTGTACATGTTATTTATTATAATAGTATAGAATTGTGCATGAAATAAACTCTAAAATGTGTGTGTATTTTTTTAAAAATTGTTAAGATAATGTTTTATGAAATATTGACCTTTTTGTTTATTCTTTATACAAGTATATTCTTTTATTCTTGTAAATTTTTTAAAAAAAAATTGTGGAAAGCAGTTTGAAACAAACTAATTAACATTACATTAAAGTTTCAGATTATTAGAGGAATTTTTTATAATGCTATTTAAGAAATGAAAACTTTAAACTCATTTTTCTCCATGTTGAATTTTTGTACATTTACTGTTATTCAAAACCCTAAGGCTTTTTTGATAATTGAAGAAAGGGTTTGAAACTTTTTATACATGTTCTGAAATGTATATTTTGTCAAACTGTGCATTGAATTAGCTCTAATATGTTTAGTACTTTTTCTAAAAAATTTCAAAATCAAAATTAATGTTTTTTCGAGAATTTTTGTAAGTTTAATTATAAAAAATTAATAAAAAATTAAAGAGCAGTAGCTGAAAAAAACCCATGCACAGTTTTATGTAGTATATTATAAGGCACTTGGGAAAAAAAATTTGAAAGAAAAGAAACATATTTAAAAAAGCCTTAGGAGTTTAAAAATGTTTAAAAAATTTAAAAACTTTAAATTTTACAAACATTTTGCAACAAATTAAAATTTTTTTGTATGAAATTATTATTAAATATTAACCTTTATAAAATACAATTAAAACCAAATATCAAATACTAAAAATAAAAAAAAAAAAAATTAAAGATGGTTCCATATCGCCTTAAAACTTAGTTTTTAAGACTTTTTAAAAAATACTCAAAATTTTAATTAAATACTTAATAACTCCGTAGTTTATAAAAATAATACCACGAAACTTTTTTTCTGTGTGTAGAACAGAATTATCCAAGATTGAAATAATTGCTTAAACAGTACGGTTTTTAAGAAAAATTGTGTTTTTATTTGATGTCAAGCTCGGCTACCTAATATGAGTTCTAGTGTCGAGAAATACAAAGGGTGTACGTTGTGCGCATGCGCGATGGCGAAGGTTACTCTTTTCGAGGTTTTTGAAAGATTAAGGTTCCCCGACTACGTTTGGAAAATCGTGATTATAAAACACCGTATATGTAGATACTTTTCATGATATTTAGTATCACTTAGATTAGAATACATGCATAAAATGGTTTTAAGGTCATTTTGACAAAAAAAAAATATTTAAATTCAATTTTTTGACAAAAAAGTAACTTAGAATAGACTTTTATAAAATGTTCTCCTTGTATAGAAAAATGCTTTTAAAATAATTATATTTTTCTTATATTAGGTAAAGACTTCCCCAGAGACTATGAACTACTTTTTTTGAAAAATTCACATTTTCAGAGTTACAACCCATTGAAATAATTATCGGTGTTTTTTTTTTTTTAAATTTCTCCCCTCCGTTGTCGTGAAACATGGATAAACCCACTTCTAAGTTGTATATTTCAAAAATTCTAGTTCACCCTCTGTACAGAGGTCTTAGCTGTATACAGGCAAAATATTATTATAATAATACATAAAATATATTATTATTATTTAAATATAAACATTTTTTAGTTAATATAATAAAACTAATATGTATCTTATATTGTATTCTATTTTATTTATTTTACAATTTTTTAAAAATATTTAATAAGTCTTATCAATAAATGAGATTTTCTCTTTTACTGCTACTTCTTCAGCAAACGGTATGTCACAATTATTTGCTAAATGAACATTTTTAATCAATTTTATTATTTCAAAACATAAGAAGGAAATTATTGATAAAATAATGAATACGTTAGTTTTGTACAATATATTTTTTTTTCGTCAGACACGTGTTTAAATAACTTACTTAAAACAGTGGAATAAAAAAGTATAAAATTAAAATTAAATATCAAAATGTATTTGTCAGATATTTCTTCTTTTTCTTTTTGAATGTTATATTCAGTACACGTAAATATATATCTAGGCTTTCCCCCATACTGTTTTTATAACTTACATATACACTGAAGAGCCCAAAAAAACAGGTACTCCTGCCTAATATCGTATAGGACATTCACGAGCACGCAGAAAAGCCTCAAAACGACGTGGCATGGATTCGATTAATCTCTGAAGTAGTACTGGAGGTAATTGACTCCATGAATCCTGCAGGGCCGGCTATTAATCAGTAGGAGTGAGAGGTGGTGGATATCTCTTCTCAAGAGCACGATGCAAGGCATCCTAGATATATTCAGTAATGTTCATGTCTGGGGATTTTGGTGGCTAGTGGAAGACAATAAATTCAGAAGACTGCTCCTGGAGCCACTCTGAAGCATTTCCGGAAGTGTGAGGTGTCACATTGTTCTGCTGAAATTCTTCAAGTCCGTCGGAATGCACAATGAACATGAAGTGATCCAGGTGATCAGGCAGTATGCTTACGTACCTTTCACCTGCCAGAGTCGTATCTAGACGAATCAGGGGTCCCATATTACTTCAACTGCACACACTCCATGCCATCACATATCCTTCACCAGCTTAAACATTCCCCTATTGAAGTCTCCTCTTGGGTCCATAGATTCATAAGGTTGTCTCCATCCCCGTACTTGTCCATAAGCTCTACTCAATTAGAAACGAGACTCGTCAGACCAGGCGACGTGTTTCCAGTCATTAACAGTCGAATGTCCGTGACGGGTCCATGCTAAGGGTAAAAATTGGTGTTGGCAGTCAACAGGGGTACAAAAATGGACCTTCGGCTAAGAAAGCTCATATCAATGATGCTTCGTTGAATGGTTCAAACGGGGACACTTGCTGATTGCTCAGCATTAACCCTCAACTTCGCAATTTTTTAAATTTCTATGAAAAAATTATATCAGTTAGTTCTCAAGTAATAATAAAAGGGAAAAATATGAAAAAAAATTAAGCAGTTTTAAATTGAATTTCATTATTTTTTTTTTGTTTTTTGCAGAAGAGCAATATTGCGCAGTAGTGCTGTAAATTAGAAAACTTTTTTTCATATGTGGATTTTATTATCATCAAAAAATGTTTAAATTTCTTACCTTGTAATTTATTTCGTCAATAAACAAGAGGAAACATAAAATATAATGGATTCTTTTTGTAGCCAAAACACAGTTCTTGAGGCATCAGAGATTTTTATAATTGTAGTGATTTCTGGAAAAAAAAATGTACTTTCTTCTAGTGACAAAATTAGCATGTATTTCGTTGCAGTAATCTTTTTCTTCTCAGATAAGTGATTTGTAGGTAATTAAAAAAAATATTGAGTCTGTTAAATTGAAATAAATCATATGTTGCAGAAATGCAACAGTGTGAAGTTAAGAGTTAAAACCTGTAGCAATTTGCGGAAGGGTTGCACTTTTTTTACGCTTAATTATTCTCGTCAGTTGTCGTTGGTCCCGTTCTTGCGCGATATTTTACCGGCCGCTTAGATGTCGTAGATCCGATGTTTTATCGGATTCCCCCGACATTCAAGGTACACTCGTGAAATGGTCGCACGTGAAAATCCAAATTTCATCTCTATCCCAAAGATGCTATGTCCCATCTCTGGTGCACCGACTATAACAGTACTTTCAAACTCACCTAAATCTTGATTACCTGTCATTGTAGCAGCAGTAATCTAAAAATTGTGCCAGATACTCGTTGTCTTATATAGGCTTTACCAACAACTGTGCGGATCTCTGATTGGTTCCATATCTCTTTATTTGCATACGCATGCCTATACCAGTTTTTTTTGTTGTTTTTTTTTTTGGCTCTTCAGTGTATATATATGTTTGAACAAACATTGAAAAAAAAGCAATTGTTTCAATAGCTATCTATAAATGTTTTTATTACTTATGAAAAACGGATTTTAATATATATATATATATATACATATATATTTGTGTGTGTGTTTCTTAAAATTTATTTCTATTATTTCACTACTAACTTAATTAAAAATTGCATCGTCTTTTATTTTGGATAAAAAAAATGCATTTTAGAGATATTTTAAGCTAACTAATATGTAACGATCGATTGATTCATGAAAATCTGATTTTTTTTATTATTTTAGATTATTTGAAACTAACTATTATATGTATATTAAAATAACTATGAAAGTTTTTTTTTTTGTTTTACTCTTAGCATCAGAGTAATTTTCTTTTTATTGCTTCAATTTAATAATTTTTTTTTAAATAACGCAGTACTGTTTTTATAAGTCATGCATCGAAATTTGAAACTATATTTTATCTGTGAGGAAGAGGAACACACACACACACAATAATTTTACACTAAAATAAAAACCCATATTATGCCGGGCTAGAGAGAGGGGAAAGAAACCTGTCTTAAATCGAAAATAAGTGGAACAAATTTCGAAAAAGGAAAATTTGATAACATACTTTTAGAAATCACTCACATTGCTCGCGTACAAACACACACACACACACAAATGCTGGTGCCATGAGGGAAAAAGAAAGCCCGTGCAATGCCGGGTCATGCAGCTGAATTCTGTCTCTTTCAACTGTTTCATACCCCTGTATAAATGTGTATAATATTCAATTTCTATTTAATAAAAAATAATCCCTTGACTTGTTTGCTTGGTAATGTTTAGTCTATTATTGAGCTAATTTTGGCAAGTAGCAAATAAAGCACCTTAACACGTCTACTACATGTACTAAGACTCAAAACTATGCTAACTTGAGAAATACGAGTATTCATAGATTTAATGTTCAAGAGCTTTTCTACAAGGCAGTGACTAGAACCAATTGGATATCGTCTCCTTAAGGAAGGAGGATCCTTTATATCGGATGCCAGCTTCAAGTGGTATAAATAAAAATACTTGCCCCGTCGCATCGAAATGGTGTTAATTTTGCAGTTCAATGACGGTCATTTTAACAGATTGAACCATCACGGTATAATAGCAAGTTTTCTTCAGGAGCTTCTGTTGCAACCATTTCTGCTAAGATCCTCAGAGAACCAGTGGTCCAGAGTTTCCCATCGCGAATTTGTGAGCGTCGTGCAACAAGTTCGTGCACGAGTGTCGCTGACTCACGTCGTGAAAAAGGTTTTGATTTAGGTTTAATATTTGCGTCAAGAAGTTCCCTCAAAATATGAAGTTAAAGATTAGAGATAGTGTTAAGAGTGAATTTTAGAGGGTAATAATTAACTCTTTTTTATTGTCATTCACATTCGGATAGTGGATAAGATGCCACACACCTTTACTCAGTTGATTGGAAACTTAAATCTAGTATTTTACCAAATCAAAAGTTTCAAAGTATTCAAAATAAAAAAAAAATAATCTTTTCTATCAGTTTTTAAATATATAGATGTATTATACTTTCAAATACATAATTCAGATAATTTTATAATATACATTTACGGGGACATGGTACAATTTACGCAAAAATTTTTAATTTAAGGATTTTTAATTTTTTTTTATAAATTGCCTCCTATGTGTTTATAATTTGTAAAACGAATTTTGTGTTGAAAATTTCATGAAACGCTGGCAGTATAATTTTTTAAAGAAAAAAAAAATTGTGTAGTGACTTTAAAATACTACTCCTCCTACAAAAATTTATGTACAAGCAAGAAATGTGATTTACAAGTACCTCCAACTATGGATAGCAACGATGGGTATGGGTTTTGCAATAACATGATAGGTATTCGTGCAATACCTCTTTTTATAAATGCTTAATGAAAATTCCTTAAAAAAACTATAAATTCTGAGTTCAATTATTTTTACAAAAATAAGTATTGCTTTGATTCAAAAATGCATAGCAACTTTTGTTACGTGTACTGTTGGCAATAGGTAAAAAAAAAATTCAAAGCATTCGGCACAATAGAAAAAAAAAGCCTTAACATTTTAAATGAAGACATATTAGTTATTTTATCTTTATGAGATAAGTAAGTTTAAAAAGTTTTGATTTGACATAGGGATATGATTGAAAACGAAGGTAAAATTTATCATAAATCCTCGTTTCTCAAGAGAGTTTAGAGCTTTCAAAATTTGTGAGGTTATGAAAAAGTATATAAAGAATAATTTAGACTAAAATAATTAGATTTGATTTTTGGACCGATTTTGGTAAATTGAATCATACTGTGTCCTCTTAAGAAGAAAATTTTTAACTTACTATTTGTAGTTATATCCTTTGCCAAGGGAAAAATACTTTTAAACTAAAAAATTAATCAAAGTTTTAAACGGAGGACTGTCTGCAAAAAAAGGTGTAACATAAAAAAGAGAAACCACTTATAATTGTAAATTTGTGCAAATAAATTATTTTAGGTCTTAACTCCAATTGCTTAAGACTTCTTTCTTGCTCATGAGAGGTCTCCATGTCCGAGACCAATAATTAATTGAAATAGTCATTTATGTATCTGTTTGTCCTTTAATTTGCAGTCCTTTGGTGAAATAAATAGCCGTGGCTCTTACATGACTAATATATTCTGAAAGTGTGTGATTGAGAGAGAGAAAAAATTGATTTTTTAAGACTGCAATCGACCTGCAGTATGGATACCTGAATCCAAATTCATCGCATAGCTAATGCATGTGAATTTTTGGGAAAATTATTCTTCCCACAAAATTGCCTTTTATGGAAAAAAAATAGAATGAAATAAGCATTCATAAGTCATATTTAGTGCACGAAAATGATTTCCTTTTATAGATTCCATCGTTAATATCCCCGGGGATTCTTCTAAATACATACTTCATCAGGTAAGAAAGGAATTCCTAAAATATTATAATTACGCGTAATAGAAAATAGTTGAACATACATTTTTTTTAAATGGAATGTGTTACTGTTATAAATGTGTGTGTGTATGTGATTCTGTGCATTATACTTAAGGCGAAGTCACACAGTAGGCTAAAAATCATTAGAATATCGATTCTGAGAATTTGATATTTCTAACAAATCCAATTCATGACCTTTCCAGTGATATAACATAATGACTATTTAATCAATTAGAAGAATGTCAAAATGTCTTTTAAGGTATCCGACTACTTTCGGAACCAGGATTTTGCAAAAGCGTATAAATGGATAATATTTATGATATTTAGTGTCACTTAGATTAGAAAAAATATATAAAATTGTTTTAAGAATAGTATTACAATAAACAATTCTTTAAGTACAATATTTTGGCAAAAAATGAACTTAGAATAACCTTTTTTCAAAACTCCTTTTGTGAAAAGTGATTCTATTATAATTATATTTTGCCTGTATATAAGCTCAGACCTCTGTACAGAGGCTCAACTAAAATTTTTGAAATATTTAACTTAGAAGTGGGTTTGTCCTTGTTTTACGACAACAGAGGGGAGAAATTTTAAGAAAAAACGCCGATAATTACTTTAATGGGTTGTAACTCTGAAAATAATGTGATTTTTTTCAAAAATCATAGTTTAGCCTCTGTTGAGAGGTCTGAGCTATATACAGGCAAAATATTATTATAATAGAAGCATGTTTAACAAAAGGGGAGCATTTTGAAAAATGGTTATTTTAAGTTAGTTTTTTGCCGAAATATTCTAATTAAAATTTTTTTTTTTGTGAAAATGTCCTTAAGACAATTTTATACATGTATTCTTATCTAAGTGACAGTAAATATCATAAAAAGTATCCTTTTATGCGTTTTTTTAAAATCACGGTTCCGAACGTAGTCGGATACCTTAAAGAATAATCGGCTGACATGCCATGCCTACTTTGACAGTTACAAATGTAAACATCGACAATTTATCCTGTGAAGCATTTTCAAAGCCTCAAATGGTATTATTTATTCAAACGCTTTTAACTGCAAGAATAACTGTTATTTGTTTTTACAGCGAAGTTTCCATGCAATTCGTAGAATTTAAGGAAAGTACCCGGGGAATTAATGCTAATCTAACAATAATACAGTAGAACCTGTTTTTGTGCGGTAGATAGGGACAGCATAAAAATAACCCTACAATTATATATATATATATATATATTCGGGGAGTGATCACGTGGAACGCAGAGTCATCCCAGGCTGACGAAATCTTTGATTCTCCGAAAAATGTTTATTTGTTATGAGTGACCATAAGACTATCCTCCTATATGACCGTCTTCATTCGAACTAAAATGTTTTTGTCACATATCTCAACTTCTTTTGAGAATCGTAAACACTTTTTTTTTTAAAAAAAATCGTTAGGTACTGAGGATGACTGAGTTGCCCAAGATTCTACATTTGTACCGACATATTTTTTGTGAGCCGGCTACATTTTTTCTAATACGAATGACTCAGAAATTGTGAGTGTTGTGTGGTGCTATTTGTTAAGGTTTATAAGTGTAAATGAATATAATATTTTTTTTTTTAAAAAAAAATGGTCATCTGCGATCTCTATTGGATAAAGTTTAAACTCAGGAAGCAAAGGTAGAACCTGCTGAAATAAGATAGTGACAGCGAAAGCAAATTTGAGAAAATCGATTAACATGAAACTTTTGAGATGAAAAGAAAATTTTTAAATGCTACTTAGGGTATCCGACTACGTTCGGAACAGTGATTTTAAAACTGTTCATAAATGGTTATTTTTCATGATATTTAGAGTCACTCAGATTAGAAGAAATGTATAAAATTATTTTAAGCACAAAAAATTATTTAAATACAATATTTTGGCAAAAAATTAACTTAGAATAACTTTTTTTTTAAATGTTCTCTTTTTATAAAAAGTGCTTCTATAGTAATAATATTTTGTGTTTAGATGAAATAAAGACTTCTCCAGAGAGTCTGAAGTAAATTTTTGGAAAAATAAAAAATACACATTATTTTCAGAAGTACCACGAATTTTTTTCTTCAAATTTCTCTCCTCCATTGTAGTAAAATATACATAAACCCACTTCTAAGTTATATGTTTCAAAAATTCTATTACAAACTCTGTACGGAGATCTGAGCTATATACAGGCTAAATATTATTATAATAGAAGCATATTTCCTAAAAGGAGGGCGTTTTTGAAAATGGGTCATTCCATATTCATTTTTTTGTCAAAATATTGTACTCAAATATTTTTTAAATGTAATAATATTCTTAAAATAATTTCACCTTTTCTAATCTAAGTGACACTATATATCATAATTATTATTCATTTATATACTTTTGCAAAATCACAGTTCCGAACGTAGTCGGATACCTTAAACATCTCCTTCATGAAAGATATGAAGCCACAAGTGTACCATAAGACTCATTGTGCCCTGTCAAATAGAGACTGGCAAGATAAAGTTCCAGATATTATTGGTCGATCCTAAAGTACAATAACTTGAGCAAAATTGATAGTTTTGACTGCAAATAACATTTCTGTATTTAATGTTAGGGAAAAGTGTCTGTGGTCTGGGTCATTTATAAAAGTCACACACATTTGAAACTTTTTGGTTCAGTTTGATTGTAATTTTTTTTCTCAAAGTATCAAAGAAGAATGGAAAAATTTATAAAAGTGGATAATTATACTGAGTTAAATTATTAACTAGAATAAATATTTTTATCGTGACAACTAAAAATAATTATAAAAAACGGATTGGGGTGAATCCGTCATCCCTCGTAATCATTAACGTTAGCATGGAATACGAACCCCTTCTCGGGATAGAAATATCTCTTCACAGAGTGTCGAAATGTCTCTTACTAATATAAGCACAAAAACAACCAATATTTAGTGAACTGTTGATTAAATATTTAACTCTGATACCGACTTTTTTCTTACAGATTTCTGTAACAAATTAATTGTTTTTTGTATTAAAATGAATATTTGCAGAGATATGTTACTATAAATTGTCATATATATATTTATGTTTTCAATTATAACTCTTGAAAAAAATATCTTTTTTTACCCTCCAAAAGGAGAGTCATTGTGTATTACTTTCTCCAACCCATTAAGAATCAAATTTGTTTTATTTTGAGTCATTTTATTAGAAAATTAAGATAATAAATTTATTATCAAGCAGAAAGTAAAAAAAAAAAAATATTCATTAGAAGTATAGTTTTGTTTAAATGATATATTTTTATATAAATTTAAATAAAACTTTTTAAATATATTAAAATAGATTTTTTAACAGTCGCAGAATTTTCTTACAGTTTATTTTCAGTCAATTTGATTAAAAAAATAACGGCATCATAAATATAGAAATTTTGCTTAAAAGTTATATTTTAAGCAAATTCATACAGTTTGAGTAAAAAAAAATGTGACCAATTTCAGAAAAAGGTAAATTATTACCATATTAATGTATCCGACTACGTTCGGAACCATGATTTTGCTAAAGTGTATAAATGAATATTATTTATGATATTTAGTTTCTAACAGGTTTAAAAATGTGCATAAAATTGATTTAAGAATAGTATTACAATAAAAAATTATTTAAGTACAATATCCTGACAAAAATTGAGCATAGAATAAAGCATGTCCAAAATAGTCTCCTTTTGTGAAAAATGCTTCCATTAAAATAATACTTTGCCTGTATATAGCTCAGACCTATGTACAGAGGCTCAACTAGAAATTTTTAAATATATAACTTAGAAGTGGGTTTATCCGTGTTTTACGATGGGAGAAATTTTAAGAAAAAACGCCGATAATTATGTTAATGGGTTGTAACTCTGAAAATAATGTGATTTTTTCAAAAATCTTTATTGAGCCTCTGTACAGAGTTTTGAGCTTTATACAGGCAAAATATTATTATAATAGAAGCATTTTTTTACAAAAGCAGAGCATTTTGAATAAAAGGTTATTTTAAGTTAATTTTTTGCCAAAATATTGTATTTAAATCATTTTTTTTTTGTCAAAATTTACTTAAAACGATTTTATACATGTAATCTAATCTAAATGACACTAAATATCACGAAACGTATCCATTTATGCACTTTTTTAAAATCACGGTTCCGAATGTAGTCGGGTATCCTAAGTTATTTACATAAAAATTTCAATGTGGTTTCCTTTTGCATAGTACATTTTGCATAAACGTTTCAGCTAAGTCAAAAGGGCATTTTGACCATTTAGTGAGTATTTTTCCAAATTCCTCTTTGATTTCCTTTTTAAGCCCTTCGAGCGTTCTTACTTTACTCCAACTATTTGTATTTTTATAAGTATCCTCAAAAAACATATCCCAATAAACACATACAGGGGATAGTGGTAGCAATTTCTCAGGTGGCAGAAAAATTATTTTTTCACCTTTCAGCCATTTTATAGTTGATTTTGCAGTATGACTAGTTGCTAAATGTTGGTTAAAAACGTGAAAAACAAAATTACTTTAAGTGACAATTTTTCAGTTAAATATAGTGTATCTTTGTTTTGCCGGTTGTGAATGAAAGATGGAACGGGTGCTTCATCCCAAGTTATCCATGTTTTGTATTTACCTTGGCGTAACATTAAATATAGTGGTCAATTATTGTTTATTTTTTTTTCTACGGTCTTAACTGACATTTAAAAACAGACAGGTTTTTTTTTCACTTTTTTGAAGCCAATTTCCTTCATCTGAGGAAAAATTGTCGATTGCGATACCTATAGTGTTTTTTTGCTGAAGTTATTTGAGGCGGTGTGTTTTCTACAGCGATAAGTCTTTCCAGTTTCTTTCTTCTTTCTTTTTCCTTAAGGATCTCTTTTCGTCTACTTTTTTATCCTAGAGCTTTTGCTTTCCAGGCAAATTTTATTTCTTTTCTAAGTTTAGATAGTAGTACTTTAGCAAAAGGTATTTCCTGATTTTTAAATGCTTCATTTATAACATTATTTGAACAAGCATCCTTTTAAAGCTTTAAAATTTCGTTTCGGGTTTGAGGATGTAATTTTGGGCCATAATTTATTCCCACTAACAAAAATAGTTAGATTGGTAATTTGAATATATATCGTTTTTAAAATATAACTGGCAGCAAAGTGATTAAAATTTAGCATTCAAATGTATATGTACTTAATATTGGTCGCACTAATTTTGTATCCACAGGTAATTATTTTCAAAACATTAATTATTTTTGATGTTTCATTCTCATATTCAAGAAATAATTCAAAAAAATCACAATTAACAATATTATATGTGTCTTTTGGAAAAGAGGGAACAATACTATTTAGTTTTTTAATCAAAAAAATTTTAATTGTATATAATTCAACAATTTTATTAGTACAATTCAATTTTCAGAGGTGCGATTTTATTTTAAATGAACCAATGTAATTACGTGCTCTTAAAATATTATGTTCATTCATTTACATGAGAGTTTCAATAGGAAATGGGAAAGTTTGCAAGTAATTAAGTAAAGTTTAATATATTTGGTTAAATTCTAATATTTCTTTTAATACATAATTGAATTTCATTCATAGCAGTTCTGAAATCAAACACATTTAAAGACTTATTATTCTTTTCAAATGCAGATATTTTTCAGCTTTGAAAACGAAATCATTTTTAAATTAAATTTATTTCTAAAGCCATAATAATTCATTTGAATGTTTGCACGCAATTAAAAGAAAAAAAAACATTCTTAGTTAATTTTTAAGAAAAGCAAAAAAACCATGCATAATTAAACAGTGACTAATTAATCTAATTTGTGATTCGATCAAGAACTGTGAATTTAAAACTAATCTCCCAATTGTGGAGGTTCATTTGTTACTATTCTACCTAAAATTCATGATACCTAAAACGGACAAAAAATTTAATTTTTCTTAAGGGTATTACAAAAAAAAAATGTCTAAAAGACAAAAATGAGTGGAATGGATTCCCAGTACATTATTTAATGTATAGTAAATTGAAATATTATTTTTTAATTATATTTAGAGAAGTAAATCTAAAAGTAATTAAACGTTATTCTTTACTTTTAATATGCATAAGGAAAGAGTGTGTAAGAGAGAATTAATTTTATATTCTTAAAATAATTTTCTTTTGAAAAGTTGCGTACATATTTATGTATTATGTATATTAACGTAGCAGCGGTCGAGCAGGGCACAGATTCCTCCCATAGTCATGAACTTTTCAATTCTAAGAAAACTGTTTATTTGTTAACAATGACCTAGTCGATATCTTCCTATATGAATGTCTTCAGGGGAACTAAAATGTATTTGTCACTTATTCCCTCCTTTTTGGGAATGGAAAAACAACCTTACAATTACACAGAAGTGCATAAATTTTATATTAGCATTATTATGCTCTATCATGAATAACTTCTAATTTTAAACAGAAGCTTGTAAACTAAACAAAGTTTAATATATTTATTGCAAATTATTTTGTGCACATAAATATCATTTTGCTTCGAGATAATAATAATGTTCTTCAATTTATATGGGTATAATACAGTGTTTCTAAAGCTTTTAATATTTGCGACCCTATTTTCTATCATAAATTTCATTAAATTTTGTATACGACAAGCGCATGAGAGCCACTAGTAATTCTTAAACTTTTTTTTTAATTTAGTAAAGTTAAATTAATTATCAAAAACTGTGTGTACTATTGCTACATTGATAGGTATATTATATAGTGTAAATGTGTATTTAATTTTTAATATGTCATAATGTATTTTGTTTTGCTTCCTTTCAGTAAATTATTACTTATTTTAAATACTTTTTTTGAGTTTTCAGTATGATTGCATCTCCTACACGGTGGAATGCACCACACAGTTTTAGAAACACTACAATAATACTCATACAATTAAATTAGCTTGATCCAATAATCTCGATTTAATTCTTTCCACAGAAGCTGCTCCAATCCTATAAGTTTTAAGTCCAACATGCTAGCTAGTCTGGAGTAATGTCTGTAAATTGCTGAATTAGGTCACGATCTTCAACCAAGAGTCTATTGAGAAATCACTACTTGAGTAAACAAAGACTGTGTTCAAAGAAAACAATAGTGGTGTTTTTTATTGGAGACTTTCTATCTTACTGACATCAGAGCCTTAATTGAAACCTTAAGACATGGGTGAATGGGGAGATAGGATCTATGATTTGTCTTTTAAGATAAATGGCACAGTTTATTCCTTTATCGAAAAATGTACCGGCAAATGGTTTAAATTTTTAAGAAAGAGAATTTAGCTATTGTGAGACATTTATTTTACATTTACAACACATCTTTATCATTTATATTATTTTGTGCCGTTTTCTTTTTTTTCTAACTCTGTGCATGCGGAACTACTGTTCGTATATTTAATTAAGTAGATATGTATTTTATTTTGTGTTGCTAGATACTTTTTTTGTTTTTAAAAACGTTTTATTATATGTTCATTTTTAACTAATGTTTCTGAATCTTTCAATATTTGTGACCCAAATTTCAATTATAACTTTCCTCTTCCCTTCTTATAATAATAATGTATTAAATGAAAAAATAATGTACTTTAACTATATAAGTAACAATGCGACTTTAATTATAAACCGTGCAAATTATCAATATAAGTATTAAATTTCGAATATGACAGGAACATGGCAGTTAATAGTAATTACTAAACTTCTTTTTAAATTTAGTTTTGACAAAATACTTTGCGCTGTACTGATACTCTTACAAGTTTATTATATCAGTGTAAAAGCGTATTTTATTTTTTATAATGTCAGAACGTATTTTGCTTTGCTTCCTTTCAATAAATTGGTAATTATTTTAAATATTTTATATTCAAATTTTCAATATCCTCGTGCCCCTTACGTCCCTACGTGAAAAGGGTGAGTTCCCCTTATCACATCCTACTAGTTTGGCGTGCCCCACATTTCGAGAAATAGTTTTTTAAACTTTTAATTCAGAATATACCGTAGATTTTGATTTATAAGGTAAGTCAGGGAAAGTTGCCACATTTCAGGATTTTTCGATTAGTACAATGCAAATTGAATTAACTAGACCATGAAAAAATGCACATTATTTTTCAATATTTAACCCGCGATCACTCGCGCCTGTTTTTGCTACCGTCGTTACTCGCGGGGTGTCGAGAACACCCCACACTTTTAACACGTGTATTTAATTTTGAAAATAAAATTAAGTCATTATGATACATATTTATGTACAAGATGTTTTTTGTATTATACAAATAAAATTATTAAATTTATTGCATACAAATGAGACTAACACATTAATTTAAACTAAACATACAAAATTTTTATTTTAAAACACATAATTTTATATTTTTTCATAAACCAGTTAAACGTATATACCAGTAACAAATATACTTTATAATTAATGAGATAATGATAGTAGAAAGTATAGAAAAATAATATTTTAATCATTTTCCAAACATTCAGAGCAGACTGTATACAAATGCTCAACTTCTCGAGGGAGTTCTAAGCCCCCCAAATAAACTTTTGAAGGTCATTACATTCCAATCATTCAAGAAAGAGGGATTGCATCAGGCCTTAAGGTCCAATGACCTAAAATGTGCAGCTACAGAAAAAATAGTGGTTCTGTGCATTCTTTTTAGAATCCTGAGAGGATTTTCTTGTTGCTGGGGTGTACAGAACACCCCGCGCGAGTGATCGCGGGTTAAATGGACATGTTTTCAAGTTCATTAACTTCTTAGTATGAAGATAAATAAGAAATTTAATGTTAAAGAAAAGCATTTAATTGTATTCAAAAACTGTAGAAAAACAAAAACAAAAAAATTCCTTCAAAATTAGTTTGCTAAAAATAATAACAATAAAGTTTGTAATCTATCCAACATTTCCCTCAGAATCAAATGATTATCATTGCAATATTTGTGTAACTATTTGTTGAATTCGATGCACTGAATCCAGTCCCCCTTGGGATCTTCTTTAGCATAAAAGTGCTCTTAACACACTGTGCACAAAAATCGTCATTATTACCCTCATCAGAACTGTCATCATCGATATCTAGATGAATTTCTTCACTTGAGAATGACAAGCTAACACGTATTTTGTTTGTTTGTTTTGCAATGGTTGCTTGTTATTTGTTTTACCCTTACCCGCTTTTTCTAGCTCTTCTCGGGGAGTTTCCCGCATAGTTGCTCTCCTCTGTGATTTAGTTAAGACTTGTTACGTTTGTTTTTTACGCCCTGACCGCTTACGGTTTCTGACCAGAGGGATAGAGTTAGTTGGTTCTAGACATGGAATCCCGTGTTCTTTGTTGATGGAGGCAACCGATGGTGATAGTTCACAGCCACTAACTCTGCTGGTGGAAACAACTGCTGGTATAGGCATGTCCCATGCTCCACCTGTGGAATCTACTGCTCTATCATTGCAGGAACCATCAGAATTAGCAAACATATGATGTGGGATTGCTTCTGGGTTATAGTGGTAAGTCCCAGTAGCTGAAAACCTAAAAATCAGTTTTCTTACTGTGTCTGCCTTGCTCCAAGCTGCATTCTGAGGAGATCCAAACTGAAGTCTTGACACTTTACAATTTCGCTTGTTGTGTATCAAAGAGCTCAGAGCTTGTCGCCACTATGTTTTCAGTAGTTTGAAAAACGAGTGATCAAGTGACTGTAAATACTGGGAGATGTGGATTGGAAGAAAGAAAAGAATTACTTCCTTCTCAGCAGCTAAAACTAATACTACCACATCTCAGCTATGGGATGCGTGGCTATCTAAAATGACGAAAAATTTCCCAGGTTCTTTCCTGGGATAAAATGATTCTTCAGACATTTTATGAACACATTTGAGTTGATGTTGGCGGATGTTTCGACCATCTCCACATGTGAGACCGGAAGGGGGGAGGGTACCATCCTCAAACTCAAGCTTCTTTCGTTTGTCTTTAAAACTACATCGAGCAAGGAAATTACCTTCCGCATTGCAGCCTGTCACTACAGTAATGATCTCTCCCTTTTCCCCCTCACGTGACAAGATGGACATCAAGCATTTCTTTGCAATACCTTTCTCGGGGTCATTAATCATTTGTAGACCACATTCATCTAAGTTATAGATCTTCTTGGATTTACTAAAGACGAATTTTTCTGCAGAACCCTCTGCAGCAGTCAGAACTAGTAGTCGACTTGAGCCTTGAGCAATACTAATCCTCGTCCTATGGAGATCCCTTGTGTGCCATCATCACAGCATAGTTATTAAATGCAGGCATATTTTATGCATTAATATAAAGTGACAAATTGAAAAAAAAAATTAAAGTTCATATCATTTATTTCTGAACCATCTGGCGACTTTTCCAAATATAGGGGAGAAATGCCACATACGCATTTTTCATTATTGATGCAGTGGTGTGGCTGCTTCTATATGTATTGCATTTGTAACATAACAGGAAACTCATTTGTATTACTAATATATTATTTAAAATAACAAGTATGTTTATAAACTTTAAATAGGAAGAACGGAATATTATAAAAGTAGCTCTTGCCACTTTAAATGCACACAAGATTAATAAATAACACCGATTACAGACGATTAATTCAGAAAAGTTCACAAGCCACACTCAATGTCGGATCCGACTCTTCCCAGAAGTGACCAAAAATTTTATCAATGAATGCATATAAAAGTACTATTACCAAACTTGCGTCTTCCCCAGATTACCTTACATATACCAATGTAAACACAAATTTAATTTCGTAGTTTCTGGAACTAATAGTCAATTTCAAAATATCGAGTATTTCTTTACATATTTTTATAGTACAAATTAATTATTATTTTTTCGTATTGCAAATAATTTTCAAACAATGAATTGAAGATTACATTTTAAAAATTTAATTCAATTATACTTTTGAAAAAAATATCTTATTTCAGCAATAGAAAAAAACTTGTTATATACATATGTTTTGCATTCATACCAAATGATTCTCAAGCAAACGCTTTATTTATTTATTTATTTTGAATACTGCATAAAATTAATGATTATCATAGAAGAAGATAAAATTATTCACTCAAATAATTATAATTAAAAAATAGTTAATACAACTTCTTATACTTCTTATAAAGAATTAGACTTCTATATGGTATGTCGAAGTACTGTTTATTTAAAAGAAATAACATTCCTTTAAAACTTCAAGGGTTGCTGTGCTATAACTATAATATTTTGTCTAAAGCTTCTAATACCTCAAATAAGTAACTTCAAAACATGAGAGCATTGCGAACGTACATTTCAAGTTCCTTCGTAAAAGAGGGGGTGAGTTCTATGCCGGATTTTATGGTACATGGTACATTTTAGTTTTAGGTAATATGTATCCACACGCACAAAATATTTTCGATATGGTAAGAAAATATACATACAAATTAATGATTTTATTTAATAATATTTTAAAGTTTCTAGAATTTATGTTTTTCCATAGTTGTGATAACATTAAACAATAAAAAAAAATTGTAAAAAAAGGAAATGTACTTTACACATATCGCACATATATATATTCGCAGTTTTACATATAAATTTTATCCTAGTTTTTTCCATAGAATTTTTTTTTTCTTAATATTTCTCTCTATGAGAGAAACCTAATTGTTTTCTCTTTATAATTTCATTTTTTTTACTGTATGGTTTATCATCCACTTCTGTTAGAAATAGGCTTAACTTTTCAACATGGCTCTGTTTTTTTTTCCTATTATGTCGAAAATTTCTGCTGTATAGGGAGGGTGGTACCATAAAGCGGTTTAACCCTAATTTGCTGGCCCTAATTCAACGACAGCTTTAGAAATCATAGTATGTCTCCATTTTAGTCCATATACTTTTTACAGTATCTTCAATTGTTATGTTTCTAGCAATCCAATTTATTTCTTGATTTGCCTTGTATGTTATACAACTTTCTCATTTTGAATTTTATTTGATTTTATCTATGTAAATGCTTATAAATGTGTCCTATTAGAGTGTATTATATTATTGATCTTAAAATATTTTAGAAAACTCTAATAGGCAACAAACTGCTATTTCCCATATATTATCTCTGATTTTATCATTAAAATTTTAAAAAAATATATTATTCTTGTTTACATTAAATTAAAAGTTGTTGCTTTGGTTAAAAAAATACTCCGATTCATTCTATGTTTTCTACGGTAAAACCAGAGTGGATTATATCACTATACTCAATAACTTCGATTCAAAAGTAATTTTTTTTCTCGCAACTTTTTTCCTAGTAACGCTTTTTTTCTTTTCTTTCAGGAATGAAAGCTGCTACAATGATTTATCCTTCAATCAGCTACCTACCTCACAGCTCCACACTTAATTTAAGATAATTTAATTTTCATTATGTATATTTAAATCACATAACCAGCTAATTATTTTATCCGGGATAGTGTAAGATTAATTTCTTACTCATTAAGGAAAATCTTTGTCTCTGTTGAAAGCACTTTCCTCTCAAGATTTTTTTTTTTATTTCGGGTGGTAAGCCCTTCCTAATTTTAATAGAGTTTCTAATTCTAGAAAAGAGAATTAACTATATAGATGTAATATTCATTATTGGTTGGGTGCCTAATTATAGGCGTTCCTTTGACGTAATTTATTTTGCTAAGAATTTACAATTTTTTATATACATATGAACGAAAATATACTTTTACTTTCAGGTTATAGAAATTCGTGTCAAACATCATACTTACAGGCGTCATATTATGCTGCCACTTTGAGAAGAGATGGAATACTGCGCTGTCTTTTTGCGATTTTAAGGGGACACAGTACGATTCAATTGACCAAAATCGGTCAAAAAATCAAATTTAATGTTTTTAGCCTAATTTTTTTTTTTTTTTTATATACTTTTCTATAACCTCACAAAATTTGAAAGCTCTACACTTAAAAAACACAGAATTATGATAGATTTTACATTCGTTTTTATTCACATCCCTATGGCAAATCAAAACTTTAAACTGCCTAATCTCAGAAAGATAAAATAACTATTTTGTCTTCATTTAAAATGCTAAGGCTTTTTTTCTATTGCTCCTAATGCTTTGAAATTTTTTTTATCTATTCCCAATAGTACATGTAACAATCTTTTGTATGCATTTTAGAATCAAAGCAATACTTATTTTTTTAAAAATAATTAAACTCAGAATTTATATATTTTTTTAAGGAATTTTCAATAAACATTCATAAAAAGAAGTATTGTAAGAATACCAATCACGTTAACACAAAAACCATACCAACTTTTATTACAAATAGCTTGACGTACTTGTAAATCAAATTTCATGCGTGTACATCAATTTTTGTAGGAGCAGTAGCATTTTAAAATCACTTCAAAGATTTCAAGTTTTTTCCTTAAAAAATTACATGGCTAGCTTTTTATGAAATTTTGAGCACAAAATGTGTTTAACATAGTATACATACATAGGAGGCAACCAAAAAAATATTAAAAATACTTAAATTAAAAATTTTTGCGTAAATCGTACCATGTCCCCTTAATGAACTCTTTGGTGAGGGTACAATCAGTGAAGGTAGATGCATGTAATGGTTTTATCTTTCTAAATTGGGAAAAAAGCTTTAGTTTGGAAGATAAACCAGAAAGAGGTCGATCAGGGAATTTTGTCGACCAAAGTTTAGTCCCCAATGGAAGGGGACTAAAACTTGGTGCCTCGAATAATGACACCCAATTTCAAAGTAGATCATTCAACCATCATTTGTCGTCTCAAAAGCTTGGAATAGTATGCAAATTGACTGGATGGGACACCCAAGAAATTAGCGATAACGGTAACACTCAACTTGTACAAATTTTAACAATTTGTTTCAATGAAACGAGTGGAGTGCGTTTCTGAAGGATCTTGTCACAGGGGATGAATTACGGTTGTACTTTAAGAATCTCAAGACAAAGCATGTCAGCATTTCACCTGGAGTTTCACAATGGAATAACGAAGGACGTGCATTGAAAGAAGGCAATGCGGTGTGTTAGTGAGGTAAGGACAGAAGATGAATCATTCTTTTGGGAATCCATGTTACCATGAACGTTTTGCCCGTGGCATCGACTGTAAAATGGGAAGACGTTCAGAGGAAGTTTTGATGTACATCAGGGGATCTTAACATAATGCTCGCAAAGTTGTTTTTGTTCGCCTTCGGATGACAGCTATAAACTATGTCAGTAACAACAGTGGCCAACCCATGGTCCACCATGATCTATTGTGTGACCTAGAGATTCATCATCATTTTAAAAATAAAATATAAGGCAACAACTTATTGATCTGGCAACACTCTTTTGTTACAACTAGTATTGGTAACACTGTTTTGAATTATCAGTTGTTATTGCCGTTGAAGACCCTCACGGGGGAGCGGTTGTGTGTTAAAAATTTTCTCAGGGATCTAACTTTTAAACGCACCATCAATTGAAGATAATATTTTAAATACTCAGATTGAGATATTGTATTAAATCGTACCTAGCTTAATGAAAATATTTGGAATCTACATGAAAATAATAAATATTCCCTTTTGTGAAAAAAAGGAGCTCAGAAATTAATATCCTGTTTCGGTTCCATAAATTTATGTGAATCGTTGTTTTCAACAATGAATACAAATAATGAATCCAAACACGTTGAAAATAACAAGACAGACATTTTTAATTTTTATTTTATTGAATAGAGCTATCTTTTACAAAGCATATTATGTTATGTTTCTACGCTACCTATAGGCCAACTTGCAATCAATTTTATAAAGATAGGAAAACCGGAAATGGGTCTTTGATCTACTAGAAGCGGGCATTTAAAATGTTCAAAATCAATCATGGCGAGTCTGATAACTCAACATATTATGAAAAAATGTATTTCTATAAAGTTTTTTTTGAACCTGATATTTATGTTATTTTCTAGAGAATGTACAAAAATATTGTTATTGTATGAATACGTTTTGAGTTATGCCTTGTTATTTAAATAATGGTCTCATAACGAAAGTAAATTGTCTTACAATGTTCAATCAATCAGCTAAATTTTAAAATTTTAATCAAACATTTAATCTTAGTACATTTTCCAGATACATGCATCTAATTTGTTTTATTAATACTTTTACTAATATAAATGTATTACTTTTTTTCTCTAATTGCTATGAATTTTTATAAATATATTGCTAAAATTTCACATATAATTGTGATTTTATTGAAATTTAGGCAATTTATTTTAAATATTGTTCATTAAATATTGGTATTATTGGTATTGAGTTCTAAAAAAGCATTTTTAATGTTTAAATATGCTATTTTGTCAAAAAGTACTTCTAATGTGTTCGGATACTATCACGAATTAGAATAACAATCTCAGAGATGCTATAAGAATAGGAATATCATGTTATATTCCTGACTTATTGAGAAAGGTAGATAATATACAATCCCAAAAATCGCATTAAATGTAACTATTTTGAATTTTTTTTGTTACCTTTTTAGTGTAGAATATTGTTTATGATGTTTATAACCGCAAAAAAATAAAGAGATTTTCAGAATGACTATTTCTTTTTAGTTAACTGCGCCCACCAGCAATTTTGTTTGTTAGATGTGGCTAGACGAAGAATAAAGTTAAGGCCCCCTTAAGTAGATGGTTATTATACTCTCAGGTTTTCATATAAAAATGTTACTGTTGAGTTCTTATGCTTCATTTCAAAATAAATAGTAATCAAGTACACTTGCTAATTATGCACTGACCCATTAGTTTTGTTCACATAGCAGCATTATTTGGAAAATGTATGAAACAAATTTCTCAAAAATTTTCGGTTAATATTCTCATAAGTAAACCCGTCATCAAAAACTGAATCTTTTAAATAATGTTCAAAAATTAATATCAGAGTAACGATATATTTGATGTTGGTTGATTATGACGTTGCGAAAATATATACGGTGAACCAGAAAAGTGTTCCTACAATTACAATCTCCTATAAAATTTAATGTTTTCGAAATTAAAATTAATATATCAGAATTGTGATTAAGTATGATATCTGCAACTCATTATTAATTCAAAAACATAACCAATTTTTAAAACATAACATAACTATTATTTAGAAGAAAGAACAATAAAAAAAGTACAAAAAATTCTGCCCCCCGCCCCACCACAAAAGTCATAGTACACTTAAAAAAAATTTCAACAAAGATTTAAATATGTTGTATTATTTTCTTAATTTAATACTTAGCAAGATATATATTGGCATCCCTAATAACTTTTAAAGGTCTTGGTATAAATTTCATAAGTGTTTTTTTTTTTTTTTTTTGTTATTTCAGTATGGATGCGCCTTTATTATTCTGTGATTATTGTTCATACTTCACATTTTGTTTTTATGTGTCATGTTTTCATTTTTTAAAAACAAATTCTCACGAAATATGTTCTTTTAGGCTTAAATCAGGTGATTTAGGAGATTATTTTCAGAATTTGGGGCAATTAAATAGACATAAGTGGTGTACTTGATATTATTATCTTGGTTAAAAATCGAGTCATCTACAATATCCAAATTTTGCCGCATGTTTTTAAATTGCTCTGTAAAATATTTAAATAGAGCTCATGATTCACAAACCATCGGAAAATACCAATTTACCTACCCTGAAGCTGATTTACACCCCTAAGCTAGAACGCCTCTGCATCCATGCTTCATTTTTCCAACTAGATTCTTGGAATTAAGTTTCAGAAAATTAACGTTGAAAGCAAATTGATTGGGATAAGATAAAATTCAACATTTTTTTTCCTTCCGACGGGTGTATAATAGTTTGTAGATGAAAAAAATGAGGAACTTAATCCTAAGAATTTGGTTAGAACAAGAACACACATCCTCTCTATGAACCTTCACCTCTATGCTAAGACATATAACATCCACCTCTATGTTTTAGCATAGAGGTGAAAAGGTTTTGCGTAAGCGCGTAAATCCGTTTCGCCGTTAGATAATTTGATATTTTTTGATGGTATTGTGAATCATGAGCTCTATTCAAATATTTTGAAGAACAATTTGTGTAATTATCCGAACAAAATTTGGATATTATAAAAACATTTTTTAAGAAGATAATAACACAAAACACACTGCTCTCAATGTACGCCACTGATGTCTCTGTAACTGTTCCGATTTCTTAAAAGACACCCTAAATCACCTGATTGAAGCCTAGTAGAACATATTTTGTAAAAATTTGTTTTTTTAAAAAATAAAACATAGCACATAAAAAACAAAATGTGTAGCAAAAAATAATCACAAAAGAATGGAGGAACATCGATGCAAAAAATACAAAAAACTAATGATATCTATACCAAGATGTTTAAAAGTTATTTTTTATGCTAAAATATATCCTACTATTAAATCAGGAAAAAAAATACAATATTTAAAGCTATCATGATATATCTTGAAGTGTACGAAGAATTTTTTGGCGAAATTTTTTAGTATTTTTTTCATTATTAATTTTTTTAAATAATAGTTATATTTTTTTTATTTTTAAATTGATTATGTTATCGTATTGAGAATAAGTTGCTGATATCATAAAATATTACAATTCTGATGCATTAATTTTAATTAGTTGAAAAAAAAAATTACAGAAAATTTCAAGTGTATGAAAACTTTTCTCGTTCATTCTAGTTCAGTTCAAACATCCTAAATTCTTTTACATTTTGTACTAATTTAGCTATGATTAAATACAGTTTAACTTCTGAATTTCTATATACGACAAAAATTTAAAATTATATCATATTAAATAACGCTAATAAAAACTAAGAAATATCAAAACATTTTACAATGATTCTTTGTACAAGACAACTACAATTGAAACTTAATTATTATACTCCTGCACGAGAATGATAAATAAATCTTAAACTTAATTATTATACTCCTGCACGAGAATGATAAATAAATATTGTGCATTTAAAATGCAGCATTTTTCTGTCAAAAATTTAATTTTATATCTCGATTAAAAATAATCTAACAAGATATACTCAGATTTTTAACCAAACGATTATCTTTCTTATAATACGCTGAATAAAACGGGTTACTGCGTGATTGGCTAATATATGTTAGCAATTATGATTCGTTAATTATTCTTCCTCTTAATCCTTCAAAATCTGTGTTTGTTTCGTAAAGTTTTTTTTTTTTTTTTTTTTTATAAATTATGTGTTTTTAAAGATATTAGAATTCTGCAAACTGATTCTGAAATGTATCTGAAATTACTGACAAAATTAAATAAAAATATACGTTGCACTTAAATAACTGATTTAAAAAAAAGTAGAAAAACAGCGAAAACTGAATAAGTTTTTTTACTACAGGAGTACATTTGAAGTTTTCATGCACAAAACCACAGTATTTGTTTCTATTATTACTCAAATTAAAAATGAATAAATATTTTGAATTTCATGTCTCTCTGGAAACATTTTTCTCCCATTATTAAATAACTTTGGAGAGAAACATATTGATTATTTAGTCTTAATTGAAACGTAACTCATATTAAAATTCAAATCAGTACTTCTGTTGCAATTTAAGGTTGCATATTATTATTCAATTCAGTTTAGTAAAAAAAAATATTATTTTTTTATTCCACTATCTTTTCTGAAAAAAAAAAAATCTATGATGATGAAAAGGTATAAGTGAATTATTTCAAAAATGTATTTACTTCAGTAAAATTGTTGTTTAAATGTCTGAAAATTTAAAAAAAAGCGTTTAGTAAAGTAAATGTAAAATGTATAGATGGCGCTGCAATTCATTTGACAGATATCTTTTTTAGTTTATAAAATCAGTCGTGTAATGTTCTTTGTGATGTACTCATGTCTCCTGTGTCGTCTTAGGAAATAAAATGTGTAAAGGATGGACTAAATTATTGGAATAACATAAATTGTAATGAATATAATCGTCTAACTGACCAATGGAATTAAGGATTAAGGAATTATAACAAAGCGTATTTGTGAAAGTAAAGAAAACTTGTCCGAGAAATGAAACGCGAATACACAATATCAAAAAAAAAAAAAAAAAGCGGGATAAATGTAACTTTTGTAAATAAGTTATTATACAGTAGCAGGCTATTTAAGAAAAACAGACTACGTTATATATTTATCAGTGAATTAAGAGAATCTCAAATTGCAAAAACGATTTTTTGAAAGAGAATTTAGACAGAACACAATTTTAAAAATATTCTGTGTATACGGGGAATTTTTACATAGAAAAAATATATTTAATATTTAAGTAGGGAACTGTTACAGACATTATTTCTTTTTTCTGGCTAAAACATTTATTTCGCAAACTTTTGCATGAAATAATTAAAAAAAAGACATAATTTTTATTTTATATGTAGTAATAACTAGATATTTTCCAATATGTGACAAATTTTTCCTTTAACAGATAAAATTAGAGAAATGAACAATCCAATTAGAGAAATGAACAATCCAATTAGAAAAATGAACTGTTCTGTATAACAAAAAAAAAGAAAAAAGAAAAAGAAAAAAACAATAACACCCTTGATTAAAAAAAAAAAAAATCAATCTTACTCCTATTTCGTCATCTTTGCAAAAACGTTGAGTGACAGTAAATGTATACTATCTAAAGACTACAGAGTTAGCTGTATTGACTTCGAACAACAAATTCAGTTTAAATTTCCAATGCTTGATGATCAACACTCTAAAACAGCGTTTCTCAATATTTTCACATATGACCCCTTCTGTAATTTTAGTAACTCATTGTCAAAAAAAAATGGATGTAATTTGATAGCAAATCAAAAAATATATTTATTTTTTAAAATATTTTATGACATACACACAAAATAAGGAAAGAGGTATGAAATTATTCATAATAAAGTATAAATAAAAGTTATATTATAAATAACATTTATTTAGATGAATAAGAAGGATGAAATTGTTTGTGCTGAGATTATCATAATTTGCTTAACTGGTTGTTAATTTTAATCTGAGATGCAGTTCCATGACCAATAGTCTCTTCTTTTTTTCCCACTTAATGTCTACAAATGCTGAAAAAGCAGCTCTACATAAATATATGAATTTGAATAATGCAGGATCTATTCCTGAACTCTTAAAGTCAAAACAGCATACCCATACTACATTAGTAAGGCACTAACTATTTCCGAAAAAAAGTTGTCTCTGTAACGCGGTATATTCCTACTGTGTCAAGCTGAAACATTTGGCACCTCACAAGTCGGTCTTGACTCTTAACTCATGAGAACATAGAATTAGGAGCAGCTAAGAATGGTGCAGGGCCTACCCCCATCAAACTCTGGTATAATGTGCACATCCGCGTTTCTCAAACCGTGAGACACGCCCCCCTAAGGGGGCATGATAACTCTACGAGAGGGGCTCAAACATTTTGAAAAATCGAAAAGATTATTTGAAAAAATTATTAATTTACTGAAAGTAAACAGACAAAATACATTCTGACATTATAAAAAATAAAATAAACCTAGCATTTGCACTGATAAAATACACTTCTAAATGTATCAGTAGTATACAATGTATCTTATAATTAATTTAACAATAAAAAAAGAGGTTTAATAATTAATTACCAGTGACCCCATGGACTTGTCATATATAAAATTAGATACAAAAATTAACGCTTACCTTGATAATTTGTACGATTTATAATTAATCCCTTAACTGCCGCTTAAAAGTTACGTGATTCGATTCCCAATGCCACTGTTTTCTTCGTAGGTGAGTTTATATGATGTATTGAGGGGGAAGAATGAATAAATAAAGAAACCATTCGCTATCACTGTCAGGGTCAATTTATTTAATTCAAAAGCCTTCGGAATAATTTTGCGGATAGAAGTGCACAGAAAAATTCGTACTTCTGAAAGACGTATATATACGTCCGGGGCAATTAATGCTTTGGTTGAGCGACACGTTTATATACGCCGGTGTCAATTAAGAAAAAGTTGTATTTTAGCTTTAGTTTGAAAGAATAGTATTACTGAATTCAATACATTATTTGTATGAAAGGGGGGCCCGTTTAAAAGTATGGTTGAATATTGGGTCGCAAATGTTGAAGGCTTGATAATCACTGGTGTACATCCACCAAATTCTTCTCGTACCCCTGGGGGTACGGGTACCACACTTTGGGAAACACTGCTCTAAGCCAACATATCATTCTATTTTAATTTCAAATACTAAAACTATAATATTTACAGCCTCTTAAAAAAAAAGAAATTACAACCGAGTTTAAATGTTTCATTCATGTGTCAAAAAAATTATTTTACATTTTAGAATATTTCTTTTAATGATGACGTATTGTTATATTTATTATATATCTATACACTAGTCTTTAAAAAATATAGATTCTTGCCGTGCTTATGATTTTGTATAACTTTCATATTTAAAAATAATTCTTTTTATTTGGACAGTTAGCTGTCACTTAAAATATATTCTTATTTTAGAACCAAGTCATCCATGTCACTTCAAAAGTAAATACTGGGGGTTAGAGCCCAACAGAAATACGTTAGTTCACTATATAAATACCAATGCGTATATTTCAAAACTTTCACTAAGAATATATATTTTCAAGAATAATATAAATTCTAAGTGAATCAAGGAATAAGTTTTTTTAGGGAAGACTGGAAAAACCAATTTTTTCTATGAGTCCTCACAAGAAAAAGTGTGATTTGATATTTTTTTTTAAAAAAAACATCATACTTCAAAGCAACACAAGAAAAATTGGCAATATAACTCGAAATTTTAAAGCTTGTTCAGGTCCCGAAGATTTCACCAGAGTTTCATACCTCCCCCCTCTTAAATAGAGTGTTTTGATTTTCACAAAGATTCGAACTTAGGACTCATTGGACATGAATTCTTGCTCCTGACCACTCGGATACAGCTTCAAAACCTACAAATAAGAATACATATTCCTACACTTTTCTCACAAATGTTAATATCATCCGGATATTAGCATTCCTTCACACATATTCCAAAATATTGAGGATAAGACCTATTTTGGAACAAAATAGTTTTCCTGTTTCTTTTCAACGTAAAGCCTTCAGGCTGTCAATTGCTTATTTTTTCTTTGCACATATTTTCTATCTAGTAACTTTTGCTTTCCTAAATAAGTAAAGAAGACAATTAATTTTCGCGTTTCTTCGTATATGAAATACAGTTTAATCTTTTCGAAAATTGATTTCTAGAAAATCTTATGATTCCAAAATGGAAAGACGATATTCATATATAGTTTTACTTAACTCTGCTAGAGAGATTGAGAAATGACTTCAATAAAGGAAACAATTGGTTACCGGAACATAAAAATATGGATAGTTTAGTATTATAAATAATTCTGACTTAAGAGACATATAATAATAACTTATGTAAAAGTGGTGATTAAGCAGTTTTTTAGCACCATGAAATCTTCATCTTTCTATTTATGTTACCAAGGGAAACCTTGTAAAAAGTATTGGGCAAAAATTCTAAAATCATTACAAAAAAAATGTAACTTATCATAAATTGTAATCAAAAATGCATAGGCCACGAGACATCCGTATTTTTTGCTAGATTCTGAATACAAATACAGTTTCAAAACTATATTACTAGCCGAATTGTAGCGTAGTGATAAGTATAGTTTGTTTTCTTCTAAGATAATTACAAAGTACGTGCGTTAAAACAAATACTACACATTTATATGTATAGCACTGGATATATTTTTGTGTTGTGGTCTACAATATAGTACTGAGGTTAAAAATAAAATTTCTGGTTTACATTATTTAAGTTAGTTCTTTTTATGGCCCTGTGTATGAATTTAATACATATGCAATTAAATATTAATATGTAAATATTGTGTGCAGGTATATATAACTACAGCAAGTAGATGTAATTACAAGTAGATATATGCGCATATATAATGAGAGAAAGAAACATTTGTAGTTTAAAATTTGCTTAATAGCAAGGGGTTTTGTTTTTATCTTTTGTTTATTTTTTTTTTAAATTTTCAGTTATAAGCCTTCCGTTTTTTCATTGCAGGTGGGATTTTATTAAAAATGTATACATAAAATTGTAAAAATAAATTATTAAAAGTTCTACACCCTTTGGCAATGTAATTTAAACTCTATAAATAATACACATAAATTCCATCAAACTATTTAATAAGGGTATCTGAATATTTAACTCTGTTGAAACACAATCCAGAATAATAAAAAATATGTCCACACACACACACATTTTGCCGTACCTTTCTATCAACATTCAAATATATACAAGTTTCTTGCGATCTCGAGTTTTCTCCTTCGATCTGATGAATAATGCAGTTTTTGAAAAATGTAAGACGTGAATACTATAAACGAAACACTGTTAACCCTAACTTTACAGAATATTTTTCTCTTGATAAATAACATTCCTAGATTTTCAGAATCTTTTACGTTGACATCCATCACAGACCGAATCGAAAGTAAGAGGAGGCTTCTCATGTGTTTATATATATATACTCACACGAATGGTTACGTCAAATGTGTAATAAATTGTAGGTTACTGTATGATATTTATTATTCGATCTATCTGACATTGCTTGAGGTTACCGGACTAAAATTTTACTACCTGAAATCATTTAAAAAACGTTGCGATATATATGTATATTTACTTTTTCTTTTAGTATATTACCTTTTTTGACCAATTAAATTAAACTTGAATTTGAAAATTCTAAATTTGTATTTTTTTATTTTTATTTTCAGCTCATAACATTACATAATTTGTATTTGGTTAATTTAATTCCAAAAAATTACATTAAGATTACGTGAGGTTGACATAAATTTACAAATAAGATATTTTTCGATTGACACTTCAGCTTTATCTTTGTTTGGTTATGTTAAATGTAGACATTGTAAAACATTACATACACACTGAAGCTTAAAAAGTCGTTGAATAGCATTGTACAAATATACAGATGACAGTATTTTCAAAATGGACAGGACAAATGGGCAGTACATTAGCGGACTTACATTTGCACTCACGCGATTTATCTGAAAAGGTTTCTGGTGGGATTATGATGGCATGCGAGATTTACTTTGATAGAGGGTTGATAGTTCGGGCAGTACATGTAGGACTATCCATTTAAGGTATCCGGCTACGTTCGGAACCGTGATTTTACAAAAGCGTATAAATGGATAATATTTATGATATTTAGTGTCATTCAGATTAGAAATCGTATACAATTTTTTTTTAAGAATATCATTACAATAAAAAATTATTTAAGTACACTATTTTGACAAAAAATGAACATAGAATGACCCATTTTCAAAATATTCTCCTATTGTGAAAAATGTTCTATTGTAATAATATTTTACCTGTATACAGCTCAGACCTCTGTACAGAGGATCAACTAGAAGTTTGAAATTTATAACTTAGAAGTGAGTTTATCCATGTTTTACGACAACAAAGGGGAGCAATTTTAAGATCTAGCAATCGGTAAAATGTTTAAAGTCAAAATTCTAGATTCATCTGTAATTAATTCAGTAATGAATGAGACTTTTCTGTTTACAATATTTTTGAAACATAATAATGGATTTTACTAAGTATTTTTATAGATTATTCACTGAGCTTTCTTTCTAGTAATGAAGTAGAATCTGTATTGTAATATGTCCCGCTAAAGAGTTTATATTAAATCAAATATTTTAATAAAAATATTTATATAAAAGAAATTTAAGTGTATGAAAGAACGTTATATGCATGTTAATTAAATAAATCAAAACATAAACAGTTAAGTTTTTAAACTGCAATCTCTGAGTTGTCACTTCACAGTGTTATCATTAGAAGTATGTGTAAGCTGTCTTAAATTTCACTACTACTTTTGCCATGAAGAATACTAAGCCATTTTACTACCCAATTATGATTTACTGCAATTTTTTCCATGCAATAGTTTTTTTTTAATCACTGCATTGAAAATTAAGGGACCTACATAATTAAAATACACAGCCTTGAGAAATTTAATTCGTTAGAGCTAATTAATTAAATTGGTGCCTTAAAGGACCGTCAGTCCACAAAGGTCTAAAATATTATCATAATAGGAAAAGACCGAATGACTTTGTTAAAGCAGTTTCAATTCTTAAAAATGGTAAATAACCAGATAACACTCATATTTTAAAGCACAAAATATTTATTTTTAAACATTCTTAAATTTTGAAAATTTATTTACTTTTTTTCACACATAAACTTAATTTGATTATATTCAAATAAAAAGTTTATTTTCATTAATATTCTGAAATTCATTATACGTTGTGCATTTTGAAGGAGCTTTCGATTGAATGTTTTTTATAGCATTGCATCCAGGGGTAAAGAATGATTTATTTTCTTATTATAAACTACTGCACCTTGAGTTCAGTCTCTTGATCGCCATCCTAAAAATTTAAGATATTTTCTGGGACTTTTTCATCTAAAAAAAAACATCTGTTAGTGCATCATTCGTTTCAGATGGTATGATCTGTAATAAATTCAAAGCCTCTTCTAGATAGAGTTTCTTTTTTACAGACATTGGAAAATAATAATAATAATAATAAATAATATAATGATAAAAATAGCACCTTGAAAATCTCCAATTATAATTAAGTCTCAGTTACACATAAAAAAATTAAAATGTTCATTTTTGAAATAAGAATAGATATTTCTTTTAAATTGTTTGGTAAAAAAAGCAAACTTAGAATAAAGATGGATTTTTTTTTTTGAAAATATAAAAATAAAACAATAAAAAAGAAAAAATAAATAAGTTAAGCTAAAAGGAATGTTAAAAAAGGCATAAATCTATTACACAATAGTGATGACTCCACAGCTCAACAAAAAACAACAATAGGCCACGCGGACGCTTGCTCTATCACCCAGTGTGCTGTCGGTACTTATAAGTACCACAACTTTATTCTCAACCATAAGATTAATTATATACATTGCTAATTTAAAATAACTATCGTTTTCTAAGGCATTACTTATACAAAAAATAAGACACCTACCTTTTGACATTAACTACTTTTTGAGATAAAAATGGCAATGTTCGCAATCCGATCAAAATATCAGATGAAAACGCTTCTTATATAAAATTGTTCACCTTCCCGCTAAAATACTCATCATAGAACCCGTGCTGCCATATATCTTGGAAGAGTGGATTTAAAAGAATATTCCTGCTATAAGTATCGTTAGAATATTCGTAAAAATTGTTATTCTATGTAATGGTACTAAAGTGAGTGGTACTTATAAGTACCGTCGGTAGATGAAGGGTTAAATACCTTGCGAAGCTGTTCATTTTAAGGATTATTTCAATGTTTGTGTCTGTGTTTTTTAGAAAGGTAATTCAGCAACATGAAATTATCGAAACCAAACAAAACATAATATTTCTCGCATAGAAATATAGTTGTAGATATATCCATATGTATAATAACATTGAAGTAATTTTAAAAAGAGAAACAAAAGAAGGAGGGTGGGAAACTAAAAAGAATGAAAGAAAATTTAAAGTATTTATTTATAGACATTTATCATCATGAATTGATAATCATAATTTATAATTTATGGTTACAAATATTCTAGATGACATTCCAAGCATTTAATCGCTAGAGACAAAAAAAATTAAAAAAGTTAATTCTAACAATCCTCTGCAATTTATTTTTTTCTCCCCTTTAACGTTAAGAAATCAAACTTGTGCAAAATGTTAATTAAATGCCTAATTTAAATAAAGTTTGACATCAATAGTGGGAAATAAACACAGAGAATAAAGGGGAACACCACCCGTGAGAATATTAAGCATAATTTCTTATATTCTGAAATTTTTCTAAATAATAAATTGAAAATTACGTAAAAGCTGTAGAAATACCAACATAGTATAGAAATAAGCTGATTTAAAAATAAGTGCATCAATGTATATTTTTTAAAACTAAGATCTATTATATGATAATTGCTTTCATCAATTAATCTTAAATGTAACTTAATAAGCATTAAACTATTCTTATTTATGCAGTATATAAATAAAAAACGCCTGCTAAGGGGCTAACCAAGGATTTTCAAACTGTTGAACGTGCCTCCTTAGAAGGTGTTATAACCCTGCGTGGAGAATGCGAGCACATTGAAAAGTCAAAAAGTAAAACGTATTGTAAGAAATTATTAATTTACTGAAAGGAATTTGGTCGCAAACATTGAAAGTTTGAAACGCACTGGGTTGACATGCGCCTACATGTTTATTAAGTTAAGACAGACTTGTAGGCAAGATTTTAATATTCATTTCGTCAATTTATGTAATCAAAGCATTACAATTCATAAGCTAGTTGCCATTATTAAAAAAAGTACCAGGGTTTATAGAAGAGTATAATATATGATATATTCTGTAGTTAGGAAAATTTATACATTTCATTTATTAAAAAAAGCAAAGAAAGGAGCTGTAGTTTAAGATTATTTCAAAAATTTTAACTTAAAATAAATTTTATTGTTAGTTTACTCCCTAAAATAAGCATTCCTCGATGGAATTTATTTCTACAGTAAAATTCCAGAATGTCAAGAATTAACTTTCGTGTAATTCATACGTTAACAATTACAAAGCAATTATAATCAATTGTTCAATTTATTCTTCGAGTAATACCTTACAATTGTTTATTTCTGGACAGAAAACTATTTTATAACCTAAAGCTACACACTAAAGGAACGTAAACAAAAGACTGATTATCATGCAAATGGCAGCAGTAAAGTTGATGTAGAGTGAACAGGAAAGAAAAGTCATGATAATGAACATTCGTTTATTCGGTATGGCCTTAAGTCACACAATATAGCAAAGTCTTAATCCTTCTGTGAAACTTTCTGCTGTTAAGAGAAAACTTATAGCCATTTTTCGGTGGGGTGAGAGGGGATACAATTGGATTTTCTGCCTTTAACAAGATTATGTAAACGCAGCGTAATTTTTGGGGAATTATTGGGAAAAAATGGTTTATTTCTATGAAAGTTCTTTGCATATGCGTTTCACGAGATTTTATAAAGAAAATAGGAAAAATACCTTAAGAACGCAATGAATTCCTAGTGCACTTATTAAATACATAAATAAATATTTGATAGTGGAAATTTCACATAATTAATTTACTTAAAAGAATATGTTTACAGGAATAACGTTATTGAGAGTTTAATGTTACATTGATGGTTTTTAGTTTTCATTACCTTTTTGAGGTATATTAATTGCTTTTACTGTCGATTTTTACTGTGTAATTATGTACAATTTGGTTTTTAAAATGAGGAAGACTGAATGAAAAAAAATTACGAATTTAGCCCTTGAATGTACGGGAATTCGATTACCATTAAACATCCACCGGTGTCATTTTGACATCGTGGTACAAAATATCTGAAGTAATCGTTTAACTGAATAATTGCAGAGCTACTGTTCAGTAGGGTTTAATTTAAGATTTTTAACAATATTTCATATAATTATCATATATTATGACAATTTAATCATAAAAAACTGACGTTAACATTATGTTTCGCGAAACTTGTTGGACCACTGCGTTGTCGCAAAACATTTAGAGTCGCAAATCTGCCAGGAACATTGCTATTGTCCGTTATTCATTCTGTGCCGTCCCGAGCGACGTATATATTACGATTTGCTGGAATGTTATCATTTACGTCAACATTTACTTCAGATTTTTCGTGGTCACTTTCATTCAATCTTATATCTTCATCGGAATCTAAATTAGAGCCAATTATCATTTTCAAAAAGCTCTAGTAAAACATTAGCAAAATTTCATCAGGCATTAGCTCTTTTTCTTAGAGCCATCGTTTCATGATGTCTACTCTGCACCAAGTTTGAAAATCAAATGATTTCTTTTTTCTTTTTTTTTAAAAAATTGATTAAACAAATACTGTGTAACGAAACATTTGAACACAAGAGTATTATAATTGATTCATTTTTACTGTGAACTCAATAACACTGTATTCAAGATAAAACAATAAGTGATTCAGATTTGGAAAGTTTGTTTTACTAATAGCATGTACTTAGTGGACTATATTTTGTTGAACAACAGCTTTTTATAATGATAAATTGACTTGGTGTCGAAATGACATCTGTGGGAGTTCTAGGTATATTTAGTTATTAAATCACTCCTTTTTAACCTAGAACCACAAAACATTTTCTGTGTAATCACCAGGGAAATGATAAAAAGTCACGAAAAAGTTTCAAATTCATTCCAAAAATGCGAAAAGGTGAACATAGCAAAAAGGTTCCAGTGTCAAATTGACACCAATGGACGTTCGAGTGTTAAATCATTATTTTGTTTTGGATAATATAATATACTTTTTTTTTCTATTTGTCTAGATGACTCATAATTATTACTTGTTTTTCCTGGTGCTTAATTTAGATTCTTGTTTCTTAATGAATTTTAAACACATATTTGTTTTTGCACCATTGTATTTTTCTGTTAAAATGATGTTCTTTAAATGTACTCATTTAAAGAACATCATTTTTCAATATGAGAAAAATTGAATTTGAAATATGCATAACGAGAAAATGTTTGGAATATACTAAAATAAAACATATGAGAGCAATCTTTATATAAATAAACAACATTTCTTCAAAAAGTTATACATTGCTTATAATGCTAAGCTATTCACATTCCATTAAGTTTTTATACGTTCTAAAAAGCTAATAGTTTATTCAAGGAAAGTTGTACATTTCTGGTTATTAAAAACATGTACAAATACTTAAAGAATAATTAAAATACTAAATTTATTTTGGTGTAGGGGATTTTTGTAAATATTTTCATAATTTTTTCATTTAAGATTTTTAATAAATTGGACATTTATTAAATTGCATCTTTAGTAAAATAAATTTTACAAATCAATACTTTTCTTTTGAAAGACTTAGGTATAGAAAGATGCTTATTTCAATAAATTTATTTGAAATGTATTTTTGCGTAAACGTTTCAATAAAAATTGTAAAGAAATTCGAAATATTTTATCTACGTGTCAGCTACATATTGGAGAAATTGAGTTGTTTATTTTTCCTTTTTTATTGAAAAGTCACTATGCTTGAAAGCAGAAAAAAGTTTATATAAACCAAAATAATATCCTTTTTGTGGTTGAATGGGTACAAACCTTTCACAAACTCCGGTGTATTTTGTGTGTTGTCGTTTCCACAAAGTTTCATAAAGTTGACGTTTTGCAAATGATCAGCAGCATCGTATTTCAATTTTATATGCAGTTCAGTGGTTTCTGAGTTTATATTTTGTCACTTGTGTCATGTTGCCAATAAATTGTCAGGAATGTAAGTTATGAAATCTGAATTTGATACTGATGATAGTTCGATTTCTATTCCTTGATTTTATGAATTCTTTGATTTATGTTCCTTGATTTGCTTAATTCCTGATTACGCGCATTTGGAAAATAAAATATTTCTCAGGATTCGGAAACATTGAAAACTGTAAATTATATTCATGTAATTTTTCAATTCCTATTATTAGCTCATACTCTCTTTTTATTTATTTATCCTGGTGGAATTTTCAATCGATAATAAAATATATTTTAAAGCACTCAATTGAGCTGAAATTTTATATACATTATTATTTTGAATGACAATACAGTATAATTTAATTATAATTAATAAAAATTAATTTATTTAAACTAATTATTTAAAGAATTACAAATACAGCTACGTTGGCATCATTTTTGGCGACTTGTGTCAAAACATCAAAAGGTTTTTTTTGTTTTTCTCATATTTTAAAGTGCTTATTTCAGCTGAAATTTTCTATACACTATTGTTTTTGGTAAAAAGACGATAATTTAACTGTAATTAATTAAAGTTAATTAACTGAAACTAATTATTTAAAGATATACAGACACAGCCACGTCGTATACGACTACGTTCGGAAACGTGATTTTGCAAAAGCGTATAAAAGGATAATATTTATGATATTTAATGTCACTTGGATTAGAAAATGTATATAAAATTGTTTTAAGAATAGTATTACAATAAAAAAATTATTTAAGTACAATATTTTGACAAAAAATGAACATAGAATGACCAATCTTCACAATATTCTCCTTTTGAGGAAAATGTTTCTATTATAATAATATTTTGCCTGTATGTAGCTGAGACTTCTCTACAGAGACTCAACTACTTTTACATGTCTCCGTGGTGAAATAAGAAGAGTTTCCAACAACTTATGGAGTTTGAACAGGGGAGAATTATCAGCCTTCGAGAAAGAGGATTTTCCTATCACGCAATAGGAGCTCGTTCGAAGTGGAGCAGTTTAACAGAGTGATGCGAGTTTGGAAGCAGTGGACCGACGAGCACCGAGTAACTCAAAAAACTGACAGTGGACGATGGAATTTAACGTCAGCGTGCGACAATTGACACCTGCTCCGCATGGCGATGAATGACTATCTAGCTTCATCCAGGCAGTTGACAGCACATTGGTATACTGCTACAGGTGTACAAATATCGGCTTTGTGAATTTTTCGACGTCTACTGCATCGGGGATTGCGTGCAAGGGTGCCTTTATACAGAACCCCCCTCACGGGAAACCATCACACATGAACTCATGAACACAGAGCCTGGCCAGCTGATTGGCCTGAAAATGTCGTTTCAAGTGAATCACGTTTCAATTTGTGGGACCATGATGGCTGCCTTTGTGGTAAACGCTATGCTGGTGAATGTTGCCTTCCAGAATACGTTATCGAACGGCATAGTTGCCTAACACCCATAGTTGTGGTTTGGGGCACGATTTCTTATCATAGACGATCCAATTTGCAATTAATTGAGAGTAATCTTAACAGCAGTATGTACGTACGTGAAGTACTACAGCCCGAAGTCGTTACCTTCCTTCAAGGCATCCCTGGAGCTATCTTTCAGCAGGATAATTCACGCCCACAAGTTGCAAAGACTGTTTGAGACTTCTTTTCAGCCCAACACATGCAATATCCTCCTTGGACTGCTTATTCGATGGATATGTAGCCTACTGAGCACATGTGGGATTTGGTTGGTCATCGTCTCGCTCATGATCCACGTCCTGTAACTTCAAAGGACGAACTTTTGCTGCGCATACAATTAATGTAGAATTCTATTAAATAAGCAGACATTCAAAATCTGTTTGACTCTATACCACGTCGTGTAGCAGAATTTATTGCAGCACGTGGGGGCTACACCAAATACTGATCTTGGACACTTAATATCGTTTTTTTTTTCCTTTGGAAATTTCATCATTTATGTGTACTTTACAAGTCGTTTGTGCATTAAATTTCATTTAATTCTGATGATTCATTTACGCTGTTGCATTTCTTACAAGCAGCAGTTTATAATACACAATTTTTCAAGTTAAATGTATTCGAATACATGAAGAAAACAATTTATTAAAAAATCATATATCATTTGCAATATGCGTTACACTGTGTAAATAAAATTCGTACAATTTACCCACGCAAATATTATCTGTATTTTTGTTTTTGTTTTTTAAGGCTAAGTTATAAGATTAGGAGCTGAAATAGTTAAGGAAATTGAAAAGTGGTTAAACTAAACTTATAATTTAATTAATTGAACAAATTTTGACATTTTCGAACATCAGTAATAAATAAATTTGAAGTCATGAAAAAACATCTAAACAAGAAATGTTCACCTTACAATGCATGGAAGGCCAGAGAGCTATGCTTGGAGCACACTTTACGATGCTATAAGGCTATATGTTCAATACATTACCGTGAAAACATATGGTAGCTCTACAATAGTGCAAGGTACTTTTACAAGTCATGAACTGGGAGGTAAGGTCAAAAATTAAGCAATCATTGATTGAAAATGAACAGCTACCTGGAGATCATTTGCAACCAATCATTGTTTTCTGATGTAGTCTTCAAACGTTTTCCACTCACGAATCCCCTAGAACAGAGTTTCCCAAACATTTCTGTATCATAGATCGTTTGCCATGTTTGTTTTTTTTTTGGTTTGGGGCAGACCAGTGCTTTCCTAATACTGAATTTCTGCAAATTAATCAACTTTTTTTTTCTGAGAACATTTATAACCCCTTTCGTTCACCCCAAAGTACCACATGGGAGCTTACTTAGAAGTAAGCGTGAAGCACACATCACAAAGAAAAGAAGTACTACAACACAAACATTCTTCTCTTACCAGGGATTCAAACCAAGACCTCACGATTGATTATTTATTTATGTTTTTGAGATTAACAAACGTGCTAAAACCCTTTCTCATTTCGAAAAACAGTTAAAAACTTTCTCAATATATTCCATAATTCGGGATAAATAACACGTATAACGCTGTAACCATGGTCCTTGTTTCAATAAAACTTACGTTGTCTCGTCTTATAACAGCAAATTATTAAATTTAATAAATAAATCTGTTAAATTGGTAAAATATGCTTACCACTTAATCAAATTTTCTTATAAAATTAAAATCAAGTCTAGTTTAAAGCGAACTACTATTGTACACCCCATTTACACCTCATAGACTCCCAAATTATTTTTCAGCTGATGTGGACCCCTTGCCGGTCATCATTGACCCCTGGGGGATTTATATATATATCACTTTGGGAATCACTACGATGGAACAAGAAGGTACTTTAATGTAACTCCTTGAATTAGAGAATGTGTTCATGGAATAATGCATGTCAAAATAATATTTAAGTAGATAAACATACTATATGCACTTTATGTAAAGGTAATTTAAAACAGTATTGGACTTACTATTAAAACATTATAATCTAAGTTTTTTAAATATAATTTACTCCTTCATAATAATACTTTATGATTCAAATGTCACAAAATACTGCATTTAGTAACAGCGATATGAGCAAGCATTCCTTACACAAACTGTAGAAGTCTATGTCTATTGTGATTAAATGCGTTCGCATTATATATTCTAAGTTTCATTTGTTTTATACTTTCTTTTGTATCCATTTACGTTAAAAATACATTTCACTTCAACACAATATTTTGAATGGCATCAAAATGTTTATACATGCTAGATAAATCTCGGGTATGGCGCGGGGCGGCGGTAGCTCAGTGTTCAAGGAATCGGATCACAGCAGACATATCATGAGTTCGAGCCTAGTACCAATAAAGACCCGCCGCGTAGGGGCACGATATACGTTAAACCTGTCGAGAGCTCAGACGTCCTCCCGTTGGTGTGGTGTGGTAGTTAGTGGTTGGTTCAAACCCACGAGGTAAGTCTCCAAAAGCCCTCTTGTAGCGGAAAAGTGCGATTTTAATATTCACTCACTCACCCGTGTATGGCGTATTAATTTGCAACCTAAAATTTAGATGCTGTTGTTGCTGAGATTTTAAAATCAACTCTGTTGATTTGTTGTTCCCTTTCCTTCATTATAGATGATGTTTTCCGCAAGTGTAAAAAGGTACATTTTGCATTAGAAAATTATTTAGTTTTGCAAGAAATTGTGCTAACTAACGAGTATAAAATTACATCACATGGAAAGCGAGATAGTAAACAATAGAATATTCACATTCTACTAAGAAGTATATATATTAATAAAGATAATATTATTATTTTATTTTATAATAAAAGTCTTAGAAAAATTCAAAAAATACAGTTACTATACATAAACAAAATTTTCAGTTTTAATGAGTTAAATATGCTTAAGATACATGTAATTATATAAACTTCATAGAGAACGTGAATCTATTTCGCATACGCATTTATTTCTTCTCGATTTTTTATCGTGACTCGTTGAATCCCTGGCTATGCATTGTAGAACCCCAGGGTTCTATGGAACACAGTTTAAAGACAGCAGCTTTAAAAAAATACGATGAAAATTTCCTGGATACATTCTGTGTCACCGGTCAAAATAAATTATCATTAGCTTGATAAACGATCTGAATAGTTTTGCATTAATCCATTAAATACAAATAGATCATGGTCGAGGGAAGAACCCATGAACGAAATATTGCATGAGAAATAATTTCACAATTTTGAATTGCAATTGAGGACCCTTGCTGAGTATTTTTCAAGTGTCCTTCAACGATTGAGACAAATTTTATACCTTTCTTAGTTAAAAGATGGAATAACACAATATAGTATGAGATAAAATCCTACAATGTTTAGTACTTTAGTGCAAATAGGTAGTTATTTTAAACATTTAAAAAGTTGAATTTTGTTATGGTTTTCTTTTATTCTATTCGTAATCTTTTTTCCTATGTTTTTCAGAATAGATTGGAGAGAGAAAATAAATAATTTTGCTATTATTTCACAAAAAAATAATATTTTGAAAAATTAGTAAAAAAAAAAAAAATCTATAAGTTAAGGAGAAGAATTTTCTCTGTAAATATAAGTTTCTTTGAAGTTTCAACGTTCATGAAGAATTTCTTATAGTTTTATAAATTACGTATAACACACTGCTTAATTATTTGATGACTTTTAAAAATCATATTATTTTTGCCCTTTCGTACTTCATTTTCTTACAAAACTCGACATTGCACGATCACACTCACACTAAGATGCTTCCAAAAAATCACATTAGAATAAATATAAAACTGCTTCCTCTTTATTTAAACTGTTATTACATTTCTGATACAGGATTTTATTTACGCAAAACAGTAGAAAACATACGTTTTCCACTTGTAAGTGGTACAAACTAAGCTTAGTATTTATATGTGGATTAAATCTCATTTCATTAATACACATATATACTAAATCATTGGTTATTTAGCTTACATCACACAAATAGCGTATTTAACCCGCGGTCACTCGCGCCTGTTTTTCTACCGTCGTCACTCGCGGGGTGTAGAGAACACCCCAAACCCTCTTAACACGTGTATTTGAATAAGAAAAAAATTTTAAGTCAGTTATGATATATATTTATGAAGTATAAGAGGTTTTTTGTATTATACAAACAAAATTGTCAAATTTATTGCATTCAAATGAGACTAGCATTAATTTAAACTAAACCTACAAAATTTTCATTTTGAACAACACAATTTTATATTTTTTCATAAAAACCACAAGTAAAACGTATATACCAGTAATAAATATACTTTATAATTAATAATAAGGATAGTAAAAAGTAGAAAAATAAAGTTTTAATCATTTTTCAAACATTCAGAGCAGACTGTATTCATATGCTTTAAGCACATATTTTTCTTACATTGAAGACAAAAACAAATAATTTTTACATCTTTTACCCGTGGACAAGCAGTGCAACACCCCTTTTTTAGGGGGATTAATGCTCTTTTTAATATATTCTGTGTCAGTAAAGCTTCTTTTGAGTGTTTTGTTAAGGTTTGGGAAATCCGATCTCATATCCCACTGTGGCTGCACAAGATCCATTCTAATCTCCTCTAATAATATTGAATGTCTCATTTATTTTCAGGAAGAACCGAATGATTGACAAAGGAAGCATTAATTCCTGCAGTATTAAGTAGAAGATAAAATATTTGCAGTGGCCAAAGGTTACATATTCGCGATACATAATATATACTGCACATTTCATCAGTGGTATCAACACCACCTGTATTATAAAAATTTACGATGTCAAGTTTCATCTCTCCAACTTTGGTTACGAAATCACGCTGTTATCGAATTCACTTAGTTCATTTTGTCAATATGTTGATGCAGTATCTAATTGACGACAAAGTCGCTATTTCTCTCTTTCCCATGGAGTTTTTGTCACAATTTCTAGAAAACGTTTTGAAATTTTTTTGAAAAAAATTGTATTTTACAATTATTTTATAGAATTATATTGTTTTTATACCTTATTTATTGAAATTTTAAATAAAATATTCGTGCATATTAATATATTTGAAAAAAAATGTAAACGGAAAGAGTAAAACGTACTTTTCTGTAGATGCTTCGAGTACGAAAATATAACTCAATCACTCGCGGGGTGTTCTCAGCACCCCAAATAAACTTTTGAAGGTCGTTACATTCCAATCATCCTAGTGAGATTGATTACATCAGGTCTGAAGGTTCAATTACCTAAAATGGGCAGCTACAGAAAAAATCGTGACTCTGCGCATTATTTTTAGAATTGTTGGAGGCTTTTCTTGTTGCTGGGGTGTACAGAACACCCCGCGCGAGTGATCGCGGGTTAAAAACAATCGCAAAAATATGATATATAAATAATCACACACATAACTGTTAAATTTAAATTATTTTCGTGATTTATATTTTACTCAAAAAATAGATATAGTCTATGGTCTGAAGATAAATAAGTACAATTAAATAAATAAATCAGTATAAAATATAGTATTTATTTATTTATAAGTATATTATTTTTTAACGTCACTGGCATGTGCAGTGAGCAACAGTGGTAAATTTTGCAAAAAAAAAAATCTGTTCAGTTTGAATTGAAAGTCGTTTTTGTGATGAAAATAATTAATGACTTATTAAACATTATTATATGCTGCCCACCAATAATCTCAATGGAACAGTATGGAATTGAAATTTGATTTAGAACCTCAAAAGGTTTCTACATCTGTGATGAAAAAGTATAATATACATCTGTGTTTTATCATTAATTATTTTAACAAGTTCTTCTTAAGAAAAAAAATGGCAACAAAATGGTTTTATTATGTTAAAAGAAACATAAACCATTTGAGAATGAAAACAAAATTTATACTTAAAGCAGCTTGTGTTCCTCGTGTAAATGTTGATATCTTGAAAGATATAGTACATTGAAATAATTCTGTTTAATATATAAATATAAAATACATAATCAGAAAATTATGTAAGTTCTATTACTGAAATAAATGAATTTTACACTGTTTCTTTTAAATAAAACACTGCAACACGAAGAAATTTAGCAGAAAAGGAAATATATTATTTATTGTAGATGTTTTCCCCCCATTTTAGCATTACCGTAATCTGCTTAGGACATATATTATTAACTGTTCTTAAATATGAAGAAAAAACATTCAATTAATTTTCCATCAAAGGATTACATTTTTGATATGCGACAATTCCATTAAAATTCCAGAGCCAATTTGCCATCGAATTAATTTTAATGTCTGGAACATCGATTGGAAAAGTGCATTAAACATCAAAAGTGAATAAAAAAGATTTATTTAATCCGGAAATATACTTTCTACTTTTCTTTAATCCATTATTTTTTACCATACAATAATATTATTTTACCTCCTTTTTTTCATTTTTTCCTAAAAAATGATTTCTAAAATGTTTTGGGCATTAAAATTTTAAGAGAAAGTGATATTATTTAAACACACTTTAGAAATTATGATACTTATTATTTTTTTTCCAGTCCGGTTCATAATTTGCTTTTTTGAGAACATTTTAATTATTTTTAGGTTTAATTAAAGGTAAAAAAGATTTATTTGAATAGCGAGATTTTTCACATTCTTTTTTAAAGAGGATCAATTCGTACAATCAACAGCAAGAGTTATATAAATGTTCTAATTAAATACTAGGGATTAATTAAATATACATTTTTAAAAGAAATTTGAACTACTCTGTGTAAGACTCAAAGAACATTTATTAATTTGTTTCTTAATCCAGGGCTATTGAGACCAATAAAAGCGTTAATTATTGCATTTTAAAATGGGTATTAAATAAATATGTTCTAAATATTAAATAATGACTTCATAAATTAATTTAGATGAATATTATCACGCACATGCGGGGGACAATAAATTACTTCCGTCTATTGATAATTAACCGGCGTTTTCATTGTTGCGTTTTATATATTTTCGAACCAAAGATAATACTAAACCGATTTTTCGCATCCAATACAGTACGATCGTTCCGTGTTACTTGGGCTTGTTTATTCCTCCAACTGTTCATTGACTAATAAGTAATGCAAAGCACAGTGCTTCTCAAACTTTCAGTAATTGCGATCCAATATTAAACCATAATTTTCATCACGCCCGCTTCCAAACAATTACAATGTATTGAATTCTATAATACCATACTTTGACGCTAAGGCTACAATACAACTTTAACTTCTTAAGTGCCTCTGGCGTGTATAAACGCCTCACTTAGTCAAAACGTTAATTTCCCCGGACGTATATATACGCCTTGCCAAAGTACAATCTTTTATGTGCACTGCCATTCATAAAATTATTCCGAAGTCTTTGGAATGCAACAAAAAGGTCTTGACAGTGTTTGCAAAGGATTTACTTATTTTAGAGAAAATTTGCTTATTTATTCCTTTTCTCCCCTCACCCTCCACTACATCACACACACACGCATGCGTGGAAAACGGTAGTGTTGGGGAGGGAATCATGTGTCTTTTAATCAGCAGTATAAAAGGATTAATTATAAATCGTTCACATTATCAAGAGAAGTGTTAATTTTTGTATATAGTTTTATTCATGACAAGCCCATAGGTTCAATGGGGATTATTAAACTCATTCTTAACTTAGGATTCCTAAATTAATTGTAAATTATAGTGTGCAGTACTGATACATTTATAAGTTTATCGTATCAATGTAAATGTGTATTTATTTCTTATTACGTTAGAATGCATTTTGTTTGTTTACTTTCGGTAAATTAATAATGTTTTTGAAACAAATTGTTGTTTTCGACTTTTCAGTATGCTCGCGCTACCCTCGTAGTTATCATGCCACACTATAGAAGCGCATCCGATAGATTGTGAAACGCTGATTCAAAGTCATTCATTTGATGTCTTAATTTCTAGAAGGGGTACCAGCACATGTGTCGTACTTGTCACGTAAATAAAGCTGAAAATTACGAGGTTTGTTGCCAAGAGATCTCATGTTGCTTTATAGTGCGACATCAATATAAAATAATTTTCATTTTCTAAAAATAATTCGCAACATTTGAAGGATCATTGTCAATTCAAGCTACAACACTTAGGTTTTATTTAAGATTTCTCAATTTATGCATTTAAATGCTAAAAAAACACACATTTAAAATTTCGACCTTTCAAAATCCTTAGTTCAAAACCTTTTAAATAGTATGAATACATTCTTGAAAATTGTTAAGTGTATGTAAAATCTTTCAAATTAACATACTTTTAACTATTGTAATTTTTTTAACTTAATTTATTTTGTGTTTCAAAAAAAAATAAATCAATAATTAAATTAGATAAAAATGCACATTAGGAATCTCACCTACTTCACACATTAACTGTCTTTTGTGAGTCATTTTTTATCAACTTTCGACTTCAAAGTACCAAATTCCAGTTAGCTTTTCCAGAATTCTCCGACATCAAAATGCTTAATATTTTGTTTCTGTGTATCACAATTTTAAATGGGGGATAATTTGAGAGAGAGTTAAGAATTTATATGGTACATTGAAGTAATAGAGGAAGGTATGTGCGTTTCTTTTAAGTTCGTGTCTGTAAAATTATCAGATCCTTTAAAAATGCATTAATTGCATGTAGTTTTTATTATGCAAAAATTATTATTGATCATTTTCAGCTAATTTATACTACAAACTTGTTCCGTCTTGATATTTTTATTGATAAAACTCTTTACCACGTATTTATCGAATACATACCATATTGATATAAAGTTTATTAATTACTATTAAAACACCTCTTCTTTCCATTTAATTAATTTTCAGGAATCGATATCAATTATGAACACTACTAATCCATATGATTTATTTTCAATATAAAATTTTTGAATTTCGATTCATGACTAATTTAGTTTACATGTTCTATTATGTTTTCAGTATTCGAACATTTAAGTATGTCACTAATGGTTTATTTCATCAAAAAGTAATTAAGTATCACTCTATTTTTAGTCGTACCTTTCTAGTCGTTTTCAGAAAAAAGATAGATTTGCATTCTGAACTAGCGAATGATGAAATTATTTTTTCTGTAGGGGCTGCGTATTGTTACTTCTATCTTTGCAGACCTAGTACATTCATCAGGAGCTGGTATCACTTTTTACTGCGGCACCATTTAGGCGATACTAATTACCGCAAGTAATTTTGACGCCCAGCATCTTTCCTAGAGGGATGTCCTTTTTTTCATTTTCTTACTTACAAAATAAAGTAAGTTTTATGGAAATTAGAAAGTTTATTTTAAAATAACTACATATATTTAAGTAAGGAAAGTAATCTTGAATTTACCATTTTTCTTGGAAAGCTAAGAAATTTTATCATGAACCAATATTTTAATGTACTAATGGAAGCGATGGAATTTATATACACAGCTACGATTAAGTATCCTTAAGACATGTCAAAGAATATTTGTGATCAATTAAAACCTTCTAATTAATACATTTACCGTATATTTTACTCTTGTATTACATTATGAATAAAATAATTACATAATGTATGTTAAAATTAATTAAGACTTTATATCTACTTAAACCAAATACAAGTAGTAATGTGTAATCAAAGGTAATTATTTGCATCAATTAAAATTGCCTTAACGCTATTTATAAAATAAATATCTGTCGGAGCTGAAACACTTCAAGTGATTTTAAAAGATTTTTATAAAATACCGAGTAAATGCAATTACTTAATATATTTTTAAAATGACGAATTATATTCATCTCATTTTTCAATTATTTTGCATATACCGAATTAAATAAAAAATTGTTGCCAGGATTAGTCCTTTATACAAGAGATCACATTAGAACATTGCATACAATTTTTATCCCTGGAGTAGTCGGGCAAGGCACAAAACAAGCCTTGTCTAACAAAATCTTTAATTCTGTGAAAACTGTTTGCTTGATGTCAATGACCTTGTCAGAGAGTATCCTTCTACATGACAGTCTTCATGGGAGTTAAAATGTATTTATATCACATATTCCCCCATTTTTTGGGAACGGCACAATAGCTTTTCTATATTCTTAAGGTACTTCGAATGGCTAGGATCTCCACACGACCACATTTGTTCCAAAATATTTTATACAAAAAGCTATATTTTTTTTTCACTGATAACAACTTAAATGTTTGATTGCTGTGTCGTACGACTTATTATGATTCATAAATGTAAATGAACTGAATATAAAATAAAAGAAATGGACATCAGCGATCTCTATTGGAGGAAGTTAACAACTTCGGAAAAATAAATTGATCAAGCTATAGGCAAATATCTGATGATATACTATATTTTAATTATGAGATCGAAAATAAATTTTAGAAAAGCGATGCACATAGAACGTTTGAGTAACTATCAAAAGAGTTCCAGCAAAAAAAAAAAAAAAAAAAAAAAGTTCATGCTATTTGTATCGATCATCTGAGGACAATACAACTACAATAACTTGAAAAAATATTACAGTTTTGCCTGTATACATCATTCCTGTAATGTTATTGAAAAGTGTCAGTGATATGTGTCGTTTACTAAAGCCCCGCACATTTGAAACATTTTAGTTCAGTTTGATTGGATTTTTTCTCAAATTTATCAAAAGGAAATTGAAAAATCCATAGAAGCAGGGAAGTTTACTTTCTCTTAATTAAACTTTTCACTGGAATTACGATTTTTATCGGGTACAATAAATATAATTAAATAAAAAAAAATAGGGGTGGCTCCGTCACCTAGCGCAACCACTAACATTAGTATCGATAAACGATTTCTCCCGGGTTGAAGAAAGATCAGAATTTTTAGGCAGTATTACATTTTTTAAATATCATGGGGTACTGGAGCAAATTAATTACAAAATGAATAAATAAATGAGAATATAAAAATCTGATATAAGGCCTGCTTTTCTTTCTTTCACTTTTTTTTTTTTTTTTGAAAAAATATCAATTTAGTATTTAAAAGTACACTAGTGAACAGAATTCATTCAATTTGTAAATTATGTCCATTTTTCAATTCCTACTATTAGCTAACACTATTTAATTATTTATCTTCGTGGAATTTTCAATCGTTATTAAAATACATTTTAAAGCCCTCAACTGAGCTGAAATTTTATATACATGATTATTTTGGATGAAAATACAATAATTTAATTATAATTAATAAAAAATTAATTGATTAAAACTAATTATTTAAAGAATTACAAATACACACGGTCACGTTGGCATCAGTTTTGGCGAATTAGCGACTCTTTTGGCGACTTGCGTGAAAACTTGAAAAGGTTTTTTTCTCACGTTTTAAAGCATTCAGTTGAACTGGAATTTTAAATACACGAATGTTTTGGATGACAATATGATACTTCAACGATAATTAATAAAATTAATTGCCCCTTAATGTTGTGATTATGTCATATGTATACACATATTTATATAATTCATTGTGACTATTTAATAAAAAGTAGCTAAAATAAAATTTTCTTTGATCTAAGTAGAAATTGATTTTTTTTATTACTTGGAAAAAAAAATTATATGACTTGTTTTTTTGAAAAATTATCAATTTAGTATTTAAAAATACACTAGTGAACAGAGTTCATTCAATTTGAAAATTATATATATTTTTACAAAATGATATTGAACCAAAAATTGTGTTTATGCCATCGGAAATTTTTACAAATGGAATCAACGGAATACAAAATATATCTCATACACACATATAAGAGTGCTTACAGCATGGTTCACACAATTTGCATCTTTTAATAGAGATCTTTGCCTTTTATAGTATCTACGTTACTTCCTCCTTGTAATAGTTGAGGGGGAGATTTTTCTTTGATAGTTGAGATTCACTGGGAGATACGAATAAAATAGTGGTTCAAAAGCCTTTAAATTGGACATTGTTTGGTCTATAGATATTTGCAATAATTAACTTGTATTAATTTAAGCACTAGAACAAAGTATGCAATATTCATACAAGATAACTAAAAAAATAATACATATTTTTTTTTACTCATGTGAAATAGAATGTAACCTTCAAAACTCGTGAAATAGAATTCCACCAATATGTTCTAATTGCGACTTAAATTCAGGAATAAGAAAATTTAATTCATAAAATAACTGGTGCAGCTATATTGTCCCCGTTTCGACTATTATCTATCTTACTGACGAATAGGCTATTCGGTAGTGACAATCATTTTCGGAAGTGGAGTTGTTCTATCTCAAAATACCAATTAAGGTGTATGGGGGAAAAACCAAGTTGAAGATAGTAGACCTTAGGGATAGTCCATTGTAAAAGGTTAAGATGGGAAAGGTATTCCTGTAGTTGTAGCTAGAGTACCTGGGACACAACACCATTCTTCCCTTACGGAGGTAAAGACACTATGTTGGGCGGTCGAACACCACCGAATATGTTTGATAATAGCTCCCTGACTCCTACAAGGAATAGAGATTAGATTTTATATTTAAAATGGAATATTTTTTTCTCTCTTTACAAGTAAATTTAGTAATGATTGTCTTATTTTAAAGAACAATATGAGCAACATATTTCCATTAAAAATATAAACATAAATAGCTTTGATGAAACGAAAAAAATATAACGAAAAGTCCCACTCCGAAAGCACTTTAGTTTTTAATTTATGTAGTTTAAATTTGGTTTAGTATTACATGAAAATAATTATGTTTTCTCAACCTTAGTAACGAAGAATGTTTCAATAACCTGATGCATGCAGGAAATGAAGTAATATTTAAATTTCGTTATTAATATGTCATTTATATTGTCCATCAAAATGAAAACTCCTTAAGAGTTTAATGAGAAATTACGGTTTTTTACAGTAATCAAAATGAAAAATGTTTCCATCTAATAAAGTATGATTTATTTAAATATGTCTGTAATAATAAGTATTAATATTAGCCACACATATATTTCAAAGACACATAACATGAACGAAATTAGAAAATTATTATTTCTTGATTTTTATTACTTATCATACATTACATATAAAATGATTTCTATAAAAGTCATCGCAAAATATGTGGAAGTGTAGATATGAAATTGTGAGCTCAGGTGTCATCCTCGTTACTTGCCCGTGGTTTAAAATTGCAAGGTTCCTAGTCACTAACTCACATTTTGCTATAGAGTGTGACTTCAGTTTAAATAAAGTAAAATCAAGTCAAATTAAAATCACATTGATAAACCTCTTAGAAACTTCTTATGTACAGTTGAACCTCCATATAACGGAATCTATATTTTGCTAACTTTTTCCTGGAACATTTTACTATTTTCTCCGTAAAATAACCAACTATAGCGAAAGTTATTTCCTATTCGACAAACTATTTTTTTTCTTGTGATTCGATTTTTTATCTAAGTATTTTAAAATATTTCAGAATATTTTCCAAATTACACTACCTTTAGCACATTTTGTGGTGATATATCAATGTACTTGAACTGATTTTTCAAGGTTCCTAACTCACCTAGGACAAATAAAATGGCGTAAATTTTCAAACAAAAAAATAATGTAAAATTAGAAGATTTTTTCAGCAATTAAAATAAAAGGGTAAGTGCTAGTGTATGCTTAGAATTACAGGTTATAAAATAATGTATGTTTAAAATTACTTGTAGGTTTAAAATTTGAAGAAGTCGTTAACAAAATCATTAATTTTTTTATAAATTTTCTTAAAGATGAAATTACAATGTACTGTACTTCTAGACTAATACTTTTTGTTCGCTTTTTCTCCTTGCAGATTTCATTTTGATGGATAAAATATATAAAATGAATAGATATTATTTTTAAAAACAGAATAAATAAATAATGAATAAATATTTTTTTAAGTAATGTATAGTGCTTATGAATTTGAAAACTGTTTTGTACGCCCTCTAAAGTATTTTAAAAGATTAATCCCTAATTTTCCATCCAAACTCAACTTTTTGCAGGAATTATTAACTTCATTAAATAAATTTTCTTTTTTTTTATATAGCCTAAGATTATTTGAACTCATTAATAAACTACTATTATTAAAAACATTTTATTTCATAAAAAATGACAGGAGTTTTGTATAGCATAGTTTAAATAAAAGAAAACGACAGATTCAACGAAACTTTTCCCCTTTAGGATATTTCAGTAAGTCTCGGTGCACTTAAAATTCGTTTAAGAAGATTTTGAATCATGAGTTGCACTTAACAAAGAATTAGATTTATTATTCAAATGAAGACTATCTACATATTGTGCCTGCCTGAAAAAAAATATTTTAACTTTTGACTAAAATTAAATAACTAGGAGGAAAAAAAATAGATGCGTGTTTCATAATTAGAAGTCCCAATGCTGAAGGATTGATAACGTGGGAAATAAAAAAAAAGTGTCATACAGTTTTGATTCAAATTTAATATGAATTTTTATTCATAATAGCCTCAAGTAACAGACGCTATCGAATATTTTTTTTTTTAAAAAAAAGCAAAGTGTTTTTCCTAAAACAAAGTTTCTAATGGAATTGCAGAAAAAAAAAAGCAAAAAACACCATTTCCCTTTGGGTAAAATAAACAAAATAACTCGAAACAGTACTTAATTCAGTTAATTGTGTATAAAAGTTTGTAAAAGTGAATAAAGTATAAATAATTTCTTCGGGAAAAATAATTTATTTTCATTTTTCCTAAGCAAAGATTTAAGACCATGAAATCTATACAAAATAAAAAATCACAAATTTAAACAAATTTTCATTCCAGCTGCAAAGAAAGCTTTAATAATGTAATATATATATATATATATATAGTATCCTACACCTATCAATATTTAGAAATATTATCTTAAATTTTATAAAAAGAAACAATGATTTAGTTACTGATAACATTTTAAAACAAAGTAATTTTGTGAATTTTTGCAATAATTGTTTAGAATACAACTATCCAAGTAAATTTATTTATAGATATATTTCTATTTCTAATTAAATATATTTTTATCTTAGTTCATTATTTTATTTAAAACAAAAAAAAAGTATAAACGTTTATTTTAATTGCAATATATCGATTAGTGTATAATTATCCAAGTTTATTTACTTTGTAATATATTTCTATTTGATTTTATCTATTCTTAACTTTGTTGACTAACGTTTTTAAAACTTCCTTTATTTAGTTTATTTTTTAAAAAAAATCTTATTTGTTTGTTTAATTGCAAAATAAATATCCATGTGGCGCCGCGATTTTTCCTTCCCCAATAGTCGTTTCATTTCTTTTATGTCATTTCGCGTTATGTGTTTACTGTGGAAGGTTGAATTTTCGAACTCCAGTAATTATTTTACACGTAAGTTTTTTTTTTTTTTTTTTTTTTAATTTTATTTTTTTTATTCCTCTCCTTGAGACATTCATTATTGTTCTCTTTTCTTAACTTCATTTTAATATATTATCAGGTTTTTCTTCCACGTGTTGTATTAATCTTAACTTTTCAACTTGTTTTTTTTTCCTATTGTGTCGAAAGTTTCTGCTGTACGGAGAAGGTTGGATCCATAAAGCATTGCTAACCCTAATTCGCTGGCCTAATTCAGCGACAGCTTTAGAAATCATAATAGGTCTCCAGTTTATTCCGCAGACTTTTTTGTATCTACATTTGTTGTGTCTGGTGAATTCCAATTTCTTCCTGCTTTAGCACTGTAGGTTTTAGTACTTCTTCACTTTTATTATATATATATAATATACATATAATGGGTATTGAAGCTCAAAGTGGGGTGTTCGAAGTCTGGCTATGGCTATGTTGCTTTAAATGCACGGCACTGTTTTGGAACAGAATTCTCAAAACCTGGAAGCTATGTATGGTACATTACGTATGATACATAAGGTTATAATACATAACGTATGATACATAAGGTTATAATACATAACGTTATGATACATAACGTATATATTTGACTATTGCATTGGGGGGCGAATCGAGTAAATTTTAAATACGTAGTAAGGGAATTAATTACAAAATGTACACACACACACGCATTATATCAATATGAGTGTTAATTTTTGTATATAATTTTGTTCATGACGAGCCCATGACTCAGTGGTAATTATTAAACATGTTCTTAACTTGATATTGCTACATTAATTATAACATACATTGTGCAGTACTGATTCATTTATAACTGCATTGCATTAGTCATAATATGTATTTTATATTTTATTATGTCAGAATGTATTTTGTTTGTTTACTTTCAGTAAATAATTTTAAAGAAACAAAACAATGTTTTGTTTTCAACTTTTCAATTTGCTCAGACCCCTCTCGTAGAGTTATCACCCCTCCTAGGGAAGGGTGATACCACCCATACCCCTGCTAGGGAGGGTTGTGGGTGGTGCCCATAGTTTGAGAAAGGCTCGCTGACAAAGTGATTTTCAATGAATTTTCATCTAGAGAAAAACTAGAAAAAACTATTGTCCAGCAAATATCAGAAAAAATAAAATTTATTTTGTAGAACTTACATCTCTATATATTAAAAAACAATGTTAGCCTTGTGTGTGTGCATAGTTCTTTTTTTCAACTCTTTGTTGATACAGTGACAGCCCAACTCTATCAGAACTAGATTCTCGAATTGTATGGCTACTTTTTTACTTTTTTCAAGGAGTTGTGACAGACCAATTCTTTATATGGACAATAAAACCTTATCTTCTAGAATTGCAATTAATTGGAAGAAGAATGTATTCTGTGGTTCTTAAGACCAGTGAGTTTCCACACTTAATTCTCATATAACACTTGAAATACGCTCAGAGAAAAGCGATTGCATATGAACAAATCCTGCTAAGGAAATTTCAGACGTTAAAACTGACTAATTTTAATGAAATGGAATTATTGTCACGATCGTTGACTAATAGCCTCAGTAAGGTATCCGACTACGTTCAGAACCGTGATTTTTCAAAAGCTTATAAATGGATAATATTTATGATATTTAGTGTTACTTAGATAAGAAAACGTACATCGGGACATCTGCTCATGTATCTCAGCGCCCAAGGCCAAGTATACTTAGATGGGAGCGTTAGGTCTTGGCCTTCATGGGATGTTGTTCCACTGAGTATAATATTTATTAACCTTATAAAACGATGCTGGTAAAATGTTTGTGCACATTTATGAACTGGTTTACTTTATTACAACGCAGATAAACATCTGGTTAATGATTCTACAGATAAATAATTAGTCTTTAAATGATTCGTAAACTTTTCATAACTTACCATACTATATTCATGAAACTATTTAAAATGCACTGACGTAACGTTTGAAAAGTCTGAAAACAGTGATTAAAATATTTATTAATTCAAGAAGAAAAGATTTGTTATACATAACTAATAAATATTATTTCAGCGCATAAATACTCAATTTCAAAAAAATAGCAAGGGAATATTGATGATTAATATTGCGTGAGAGCATATGTTTTAATTTTAAAAATTAAGAATACATTCATGAAAAGTAAAAAAGAAAAAGAGAGAGAAACAGACAGAAACGAATAGCAATACTTTTTTTAAAGTAATGCTTCTGATAAATCACACATATTCTATTACAGTTAAATTTTACACCCATCCTTCCTAATAAAATGAAAACTAATATTTAACACGATGTAATTTACATGCATTTAAAGACCATGAAAAATTATTTGTAAAACTTGAGGCCATTAGTTTTGTAAACATATATCGCAATATAAAACTAATGGCTTAGAGTTTTTCAAGTAAAAACTACCCATTAAAAGCTTTTATTTTTTACGCCAGTAAAATTGTGAATAACTCACACATTTTATACTCGTATCATGTAAGTTCGATTATAAGTATAAGAAATAAAATTTCGAATTCCGTGTCTCATACAAAGAAAAAAAAAAGAAATAGAAACCCCACCACAAATCTCCAAAATATTTCCTGTTCACAAAATTCAACTTCGTTTCACATACATATAATAATAAGCGAAAAAGAGCTTAATGTCAGCATGTATTTATGAATTAAATTGGAAAACTCATAAAACCACCATAACCTACAAAATATTAGAAGTGAATATATTCCTCTAGAACCTGTAACGAATTGAAAGATCGCCCATAAATGAAGTGACAGGCAATATGCTACTGAAGCCGTACACCATAAAGCAAGTTAGAGTCACATTACTTGACATAAGAGGTAATATTTAGGGATACTTACATCTGGAAATGGCTTGGTGATGATGTAATGGGATAATAAATTACATTCTCCCATTTGTCTGCTCCGACCGCGCCTCCTTCGGACATATTGGTGGCGATAGCTTGAGCTATTCCAATTGCCATTATGAATAAAAATGCATGGTAAAAATAATTAAGGCATTTGATTGGTGGATATTTGTGCTGAAAGATTTTACTTTTCTGAAAATTTAAAGTCTTATAAAGATGTTAGTAGACACTGGTTTTAAGAAAGAATGAGAGATAAAAATATTTCCATTGTTATAGATAGTGGAAAATATGATGAACATATATAATTAAAAAAATAATACTTTTGAATTTTTCCCCAATTATCTATAATCTTCTCCTTATACATGTCTTAAGAGATTTTTTTTAACTTTTGGAAGAGCCACAGGAACCTGTATTAATTTAAGAAAATAAATTGGAATAGTTATTCGAAATAGAATATTTCTTTAAAGATAAAATTAGAACTGGGAAGTTCATAACATAATTTTACTTTTAAAATATAAATTAATATAGAATATTACTTTAAAATAGAGATTAGAATACAATACTGCATTTAAAATATAAATTAGAATTGGATATTACTTTTAAAAAAAATAAGTAGAACAGATAAATTCAGAGTACAATATTTCTTTTAATAAATAATTTAAAATTTCCTATTATATTAAAAAAATAAATAGTAATAGAATTTTACTTTTAGAGAACTAAAATTATAATAGAATATTACTATTATATATATAAAATAAAATAAAAACCCTTTTTATATCAAAATATCCAATGCAATATTTAACTTGATTTATGGTCATGCTTATTTATATCTTTAATTTTTGAATATGATATTTTATAATAATATCAATAACAAATTTGCACTATTTTTTTTAAAAAAAGAAATCTGCGAATTTGATTATAAGACAAATAGAAAAGAGAAATCCACAAACTGGTTCAGAATATTAAACCCATCTTTTCAATATAATGCAATGGAATAATAACAGCAAAAATAAACATGTGCATAAATACAAATAAAAAAAAAATATATTTTTGCAATACCAATAAAGAAGAGTCCACTATTTCTTATTTTTCTGAAAGTAATTTTGACTTTTTATTTCAGAATGTACTTGGAACTTAGAAAAGTAATACATAAAAACAAATGTTTTAAGGAGAAATCAATTATGACAGTATAGTAATTTTGCACTCATCTTTTGTCTTTAATTTTGTAAATAAAAGTGTACCTAACAATAAAAATAGACATGAGAAGAGAAGCTTGACATCTTTGGGAAACGGAACGCGAAACGTTCCTCCATCCCATATCGAAAGGTATTTGGGCTTTGAAGTGGAGAGGCCTGGATTAAGAGGGAGCTTCCTGATTAGTGGACTAAAAGAATCAGTGGGTTAACACTATTCGCTGCCTTGAAGTTATGGAACAGAAATTGAGTTGGAAAAAAGTGCTTGCCTGTGTGGGTTGCAGATTGAAAATATTTTAAAATTAAAAAAGGAAATGTGAAAATAAAATGACAAATTAAAAAAATTGTCGTTCGCCACGAGGGGAATGACGCAATTAGTTGCAATGCGAAATCATACGAGTTCAGAAGTATTCTTCTAAGCCACTTAGTATTGGCATTGGGATAGTAATTTTCAAGATTAAAGACATTTAAGTTATTTGACTCTCTTTGGCAGATTATCAAAAAATTTAATTGCTATTTTTGAATATATTTTTTAAAAGGATGAATGTTAATAGCTTTGTAAATATTTCTATTTTTAGTGTATCTACATTCCTTTGTTATATTCCTGATTAAAGCATTTTGTGCATTTTCTAAAAGTTTAATGTTTGAATTAGCTACATAGCCCCACACAGGGCAAGCGTACGTTAAGATGAGTCGCAAAACAGCAGTGTAGAGAAGTAATTTGTTGTAAAGATTCATTTGAGAATTCCGGAAAATTAAGGGGTAAATTGACCGCAAGGTGTTACGGAATTTTTCACGCGCGCATAAGATGTGTTGTTTCCATGATAAATTTTGTCTAGGAGTACTCCTAGGAACTTCGTGCTCTGAGACTAGTGTAGTTGTGTGGAATAAAGATTGGCGGTGTGTGACTGATTTTCTTCTGCTGAAGAGTACGGCTATTGCTTTATTTACATTAATTTTTATTTTCCTTGTGTTAAAAATTTTTTCAAGGAGGTGTAGGTTGAGTTGAGTGCACGGGTGATAGTTTTGTGATTTTTATAAGTAGCCAGGGTAGCAGTATCATCACAGCGTAAATATTGGTACTGGTTTGAGGGTGAGTAGGTATATCATTAATATATATGTTGAATAGCAGGGGCCCAAGGAGTAAAAATAGACGTTGTCCCTCAAAATATATTTAGCGAGACATTTGCGATTAAAAAGTGGTATTTTGGCAACAAAGTGTTAAAATAGACTGAGAATCATCAATTTCGTTTTCGATTTTTTTTCTCTCGTTTGTTCGTGTTTTGCAATTAAAGTAGGTGTTTTAATGGTTGGGACGTTGACTAAGAAATTAAATAATAAATTTTAAAAAAAACGTTTCTTGAATCAGTAAATTAAGTACTATTTTTAGAATGATGATGATGAGAAATATATATATTAACGAAGCAATGTTCGTTAAAAGTTCATTAAAAAAAATAGTTTTCGTTCTTCTTCGAAGGTATGGAGATGTTAACCTGATTCAATTATTTTCAACAAGACGTATTGTTTTTTTTTTCTTATTTTGAATAATTTATCTGAGACAGAAACACGTTTAGTTTAATCTCTGGCCTAGATAGAGAGTATTGAAAGAAAAATGTGGGAAGAAAGAAGTTTAACTCAATCTTATTCACGGAAGTGTTTAAAATATATGCATACCATTTACTTAAATATTAACTAATTTTTGCTACTTACATTCAGAGATTAAATATCTGCTATCCACTTATTTCTGAAATTCTAAAAAGTGCATCGTAATTTTTCTGGGATAATTAACCTTTTAAATGTCATGCCCGAGATAATCTCGGGTATGATACCAATGCTTCAAAATGTCACACCTAAGCATTATACGGGGGTAGCTTTTTTCTTTCAGTGCATTTTATTGTTATACCTGAATACATATCGGGAAAAGATTACTTGGGTTCACTGCAATAGGTGGTGTTCAATGAGCAGGATTCAGGAATTGATAAGAAAACCATTAAAAATAAAACAAAAAATGTACCCGATTCTCTGGTTTTACACCAGAGGATCCGAAAGAAAACATACATCAAGCTAAAACCTATTTGTTTTTATATTTCTTCAAGGCTTCATTATAAATCGGGTAGTGAATTGAATTAGAACATTAAGTCTTCATTTAAGGGGAAAAAATGAAATTTCAATTAAAACGTCATGAAACAAGTTGTACAAAATGTTAGCATTATTAAATCTGATACGTTATATACTTATACAGTTAGTAGTTCATGTGTATGTCTCTAATAATTTAATATCCCCTTTAATCGTTCATGTGATATCTTCTTGTAAAATCTTTATTTCTTCTCAATTATTTACATGAAGTTCTCAAAAAGAAATTAAAAATGTGTGTTGTTGCCTTATTTTATTCTCAAATAGTATGTTAAAGTTCACTAAACACTCATTTTATACAGGGGCTGCTGAAAATAAACCTTCATATAATGAATATAAAATTTTTTAATCGAACATAATAGTTTCTTAAAATACGAATTTGGGTACTTAGCTCATAAGTCAATGAAAGAGCACGTTCCTCTCTTATCTTCCCCTGAATACCATGCGGTCAGTGTGTGGCGGTGGTTTCGGTATAAGCCAATAACAGCCTTTAGACTGAAGTGATCGCTTTGGTCCAGCGTTAAGTTACGTGCTTATAAAACCAAATATTGCGACTTCTACACTCATTGGTCACCCTGTCAGAACTTTGAAAAAACGCAACCTTCGCGCAGCTGTCGTGGCGTCATCTATCCGCCGCAAGAGCAACCAAAAGCCGTCAGACATTCATGACGCAGCAAAAACAAGCCTTCAGACCCACATGCCATAGCAATTAAATGATGCAACAGCAACGACTCAGAAGTTCACCATAACAACTGTATCGTTCGTTCGCCTATCCATCGACTCACTGGAAGGGGAGTGTGTGGTGGTGGTATCGGTACAAGCCAGTAACAGCCTTCGGATTGAAGTGATTATTTTGGTCCAGTTGTATGTTACGGGCTTACGCGAAACGAAATGTTGCGAGATCTATCTTCAATTCACAATACAGTAAAACCTTAACTTACCACTGATTTACGTGAACCCTGGGTTTCGTGATTTTCAAATCTCGCCAGTTCGTCTTTGAATTCAGCGCTACATAAAAATATTACTCACTCCCAAATTCATGTTCAGTTTATATACATGTTCATATATATATATAGCACGGAATCGACACTTAGTCATATAATAATTTATGTTGGTTATTTATTTCTCATCTACGAAAATTGTCTGTAATTGCGCTGTATAATTAACTTATGGAATCCACAATAAGGAGCTGAAAATTGATGAGATCATAGAAATGAGAGCAAAAGCAAGGCATTGATCCAGTTCAATCAGAAGATTGAATGACGGCTTAGAATTTGACAGAAGGTATCACATTAATTGAAAAATGGTTGAAGATTTTAGAAAGTCTAAGACTTCAATAATGAGTGTATTTTTGAACAAACCCGAGAATAAAAAGGTTTTTAGTATGCTGCGAGTAAATTTTGAGGGAGAGTAAAAATCTGTGAGCCCATAAACTGCCTTTTTAGATTTTATGAAACATTCTACATCAAGATAACGTGTACTTGTGTTATTTTAGATTTTATTAAGCACTTTTATCTTGCTTGTCCTTTTTTTATTTCGTCCCCTGCCCCTACTAAAAATAATTTGTGTATATTTATATGCGAAATTATACTACGACATACGTGAATTCGACTTACTCTCTAATATCACTTAAGTTCGAGGAGTTACAGTATTCATAACTATCAATCATTTGATCAAACTCTCTTTTTCAAACATTTAAATTTTTCTTTTGCTTTCACACTGGGTATTCAAAAAGGATTCGCCCTTGCCTGCAAATAAAAAAAATCAACAGCAACGCGCGTAGAGAAGGTGTTTCCTTCGCTAACATGGTTAGTGAAACCACCTCCCCTACCACCACTCCATTAGTAAGCTTAAATGAAAATCCAATTGAGAATATCAATAACAAGGAAATCCGCGGAATCCATCTGAAAGAAAATAATAACTCTGACCTTACGCAAGTAATTGAACTAGTCAGCTTGATTTCCAATTGTTTAAAAAATATCTCCCGAAATCTAGCAACTATTCCCTAAATTAAAAAGTTCTAAAGATGATAAGGACAAGACTTTTCTAATTTTTGAAGCTATGATCGATAAATATTAAATTCCTTTTTTTTTGTAAATATTCACTCTAAATTTTATTTTTTT
>BMAV01005557.1:0-15317 GCA_019973955.1 Trichonephila inaurata madagascariensis | reverse complement strand
CCCTTTTTGTAAAAAAAAAGTCTTATTTCGATAAAACTTTTTTTCAACGCGAAACACAAATTGAATATTGCGTATCAAAGAAGAGAATTCTAATTTTTTCTTCAGACAATTTGCGAAGCCATACTTATGTGAATTTTGATTTTCGGATTATGCACGTAGCAGAGATAGGCAAATAACGTGACAAAATCAGTATTTTTTTAAAAAATGTTTTCCAGTGACAGTGAATAATTAACAGGGAATAATTAACTCAACATCTTAAGAAATGACAAATTTTCGCTTGAGAGGATTCTGTTTCAAGAAAATTATTTTGATGAAAGGGTCGGTATTTTCTCATTATTATAGGGCTAGTAATATTTTTTTTACATCACCGAGCGTGTATCGATGAAAACTTGAATGAAAAAAGCAAATTGCTTATTTAATTTGCTCATCTCAGTGCTGAATTCACAGGGTGGTCAGTAAAAAAACTCTAGAAGCTGGACAGTTTAAAAATAACTTTAAATAGTGCTTTTTCTTTAGAATCGCTTATTATAACGTAAATATATTTGTTTGGAATTAGTAACAAAACAATAGTTTTACATCCCGTTCTTTGTTGTTATAAAATGTTTTTTCCCTTTTTTTATATCTATGTGATCGCGGTAGTCGATTTGTCAAATTTCCGAACTCGTGGCTGTCGTTGCCAGGTCGTTTGTTTGACTCCTGGTGTCAATGAGGGCTTATCATGCACAGGTATTGATGCATGTTGAATCTGTCGAGGCTCGAATTCCTCTTGGTATGAAAGTTTGGAGAGGGGTGACCACTCAAGTTTCTCCTCACCATTTGACCGAGGTTCAAAATTGCGAGGTTCGTCACCAATAGCTCTCGTACATTTGCGAAGTGTGACATTAATGAAAAACCAAATTAAATCGTATATCTCCATAATAATTACTGAAAATATTTGGATTCAAAATATGTTAATATTATGAAGAACGCAAGGATTTTTATTAATAGTTTTTATGTAACTTATTTTGCAGTGATCGACTCTGAAAATGAATCATTAATTCAAATAATCGAAAAAATAAAAGCAACAACATACACACAGATCACAGGTATCAACATTCTTCTGCGATAACAATATTTATGAAAACAGAACGAAACTGATCAGATTGAAGTATCATGACATATTAACTATAAGCATATGGTGTGGTAGTTAGGAGAATGGATGTCAGCTCAGGTGCCATCCTCGTCCCTTTACCATGGTTTAAATTACGAGGTTCGTCCCCAAAAGCCCTCAAGAACGTCGTCTGCAGACGACTCTACGCCCACACACATCACACCCGCCCGGAGGCAAGCTCGTCAGAGCAGGACTCTCTAGTCTTATTGAGGGCCCTCAAAGTCTTAGGCGTACGAAGGGGTTCTTTCGCTCCAATCTCTCACCACTTGTATGGAAAGTTAGACGAGGAGCTAAGAAAGCCGTTCGACGTGCGGGACACACCACAATATATCTTCATCCCCGGAATGGCTTCCGGCTTAGAGGCGTTCAGCAGTTATCCATCCGGATGGTAGCTTCGCGCCACCGGTGGCATCACCGAGCGCAGTACCAAATGTCCGAACCTACGGTTCCTCTCGTACTGGGCAAGTTTTACCGTAGCAACGACCAGTCCTCTTCATGAGGATAAAATTAACTTATTCCACGACGGTCTAATACAAGCTCACATTCCCTGTTGGTGGGTGTACAATTCAACGCTTTGCGAATTCTGTTTCGCAATGATAGGAAGGGCCGACAGTGAGACGTTAATATTCATTCACTCACCCCGGCTATGAGAGCGCTGACAAAAAGTCAAGCAGGGAAGTGAGTAGTCTTAATCGGAAGTTCTCTTGACCCTCTGAAGAATAAAGAGCATGATATGTGCATGCATTAACAAGTGTATTGCCATGACCCAAAAAAACCAAAAGTCTTGGAAGGCCATGGGAAACCCTGACCACTATTGGTCCTATCCCGAGGCACCTGGAGAGAGCCGAGATCGTTGCTCGATTTCACCTAATCACCGGACATGACCTTTTGGGAGTATACCTCCACTGGCTTGGCCTGGTTGCTGACGAGGGCTCCCGCTGTGCGGCCCCAAAAATGGATGGCAACCCGCCCAAGCCTGGACTCGATAAAACTAATTGAGACGTCGTCAGTCGGTCCTGGGAGGCTCAGCATCAAATTGTCAAGAAGCTAAGCACGGGCGTTGGATAAATAAAATAATTACATAATAAAAAATTTATATTTATCACATGATTTCGAAACACAAGCAAATGAATTTAAATTGAAAAAATTTTACTTTGATTTTTTTCATCTTATTTTATTACATAAATCTCAGGGTGGAATTTAAATATACTAATATATCTTAGAGTAAAAAAAAAAGACTAATTATGATTACACTGAATATAGTAAAAAATGGGCTGTTAAAAAAGTAAAATTTCTTCTTCAGAATTATACCTCTTTGTATGATGCCGAAATTTAGAAGTCTCCCAGATATTTTCTCATGCAGTAGGGATCAAAGTGTCTGTTTGAGAATAAATTAGTTGTCTCCAAGTTATTACTCATATTAATGTCTTGGGGATTCCTTTTTCAGATAAATAAGCCTCACACCATGATTTTATACTGGAAATAATGGATTTAATGAGTTCCTGTAACAATTAATCTTTCTTGTTCAACAACTCTGTTTTCAAGCCTTGGATGGTCCTCGGAGTTGTGAGTTGCAATTGCCTTCCTCAGAGCGTCCTAGGTATGATCTATACAGATGAGGTCTGGAGATCTGATTGGCCGACTCATCCAACGAATATTCTCATTCCAGAAGTGTTGACCAGGTGATGACTATGTGACTTCGTGTTGTCCTTCATTTAAATAAAATCAAGGCTAACTGCATCAGTGAAAAGGCAAACATAAGGCTCCAAGAACTCATCCCATACCTCCATTTCACAGTCCCTCTGCGGGGGTTTTTGGGGGGGGTCTGTGCAGCCATCCAAGGGATGCCTGTCCGACCATCGCCTCAGTAATAAAATGGTCGCCGGTTTGGGAGCAGGTGGGGGGTCCGGGTTTCCCCTCCTTTAAAAATAACGGTGAGAATATATGGGAGGACCGGGATTCCACCTTAACATTTTAAATGTTGAATGATTATTTTTTGCATTATATCAGCCTTATATACATACCAAATTTTATTAAAATCTGTCGCGCGAGTAGTTCTAGAAATAAACGAGAAAAAATCCTTCTAATTTTGAACACCAGTATAGAGTGATTATTCGTAACTAATACAGTATTTTATTTGTGAGATATTTTTTGAAGAAAGAGGCTTCACGTATTGCAAGTATGACTGAAAGTTACAGAAATAGTGAGTTACAATGAATTTTTTCCTTTTTGCAAATGTGCATATAATAATTTTATTTATTTAGATCTTTTGAAATGTAATTGTTCGCGTGAAATGACAATTTTTAATGATGTCAAGTTTCAAAACCCTTTAATGGGACATGATATTTTTAAGTTGCGAATATAAAAACAAAATTTTTTCCCAAAAAGTTTTTGTTCCCAACCAAACTTTTTTTTTATTATTTAAACCAGCGATACTAACTTTAGCCCCCAGACCTTTTTTGAAAGGCCCCGGGCTCCCTGTTGCACAAAAATTCAATTATTTAAGAACAATGCATTAAAATTTTGCGGAAAACATCAATCAAGAATTCCCAAAAATCGATTTTGCTATCGATGTGTTGCTGGTAGGAACTGCAGGAAGACTTTTTTTCTTTTTGTAATTGTAACACAGTTATTGTTAATAAATCACAGTAGAATAGCGACTATTTCATGAGTGAAAACAATTTTCAATTAACCCTCATACCTTCCAAACGAAAAATATCAAAGAATATTTGTTATTTCAAGACAATTGAGATCTTTGATTTTTGTGTTTTTTTTTGCGAAAATACTATGTTTAAAAAATGTAATTTTTCTCTCGTCACTATACCACTAAACACACAACTTTCAATGCCTCCATTTTTTTTTTGAGGATCTCTTTCAAGACGAGATAAATTGGCTTTCTTAAAAATATCTTCGTGACAGCAACAAAATATTTGGGGGAGGACTTGGGATCACATTGATGAAAGGAAATCGAAATTACCCCATAACAGGGTAAAAAAATACACAATAAACCTTTTTTTTTGTGAGTAGAGTTTAATGGAGTTTAATATAGTTTTAAAATGAAATCCAAAATTAATGTTTTTTGAGCAATTTCTGCATTTTAAATGTCTTTGATCTTATAGCGTCCCCCTCCTCTCCCGTGTCCTCATTTTGCGGCCCGCGTGAAATAGTTGTCATGTGTATGCGGCCTAGCTGAAAAAAAGGTTGAGTACCGCTGATTTAAACCATTCACTGACTTGTCTGAGTTTCTCATATTTATTTTAGAGAAATCGATCACGGATTATTTATTTTTAAACGCCCATTGCAGAGAGTTCTAAGTATTCACAATATATTACATTAGCTCCAGATAGAATCAATGTTAATGTTCTTGCACTAAAAAATTCTCCTATGTCATACTTGTGAGTTAAATTAAAGAGGGGAAAAAACCCAATATGAAATCTTCCCTATCTTCAAAAAATGACAGTACACAGCGAAAAAACAAATCGGGAGCTGTGTGTTGTCCGGGATAGAAAAAGGGCGGGAAGGTTGATAACCTTTTCGATTAACATGTCCCTGATTCCCATTCAAGCGTAGGGTATCGCTCTTGTAAAGCTCCCGGAGATTCGATAAAAGTACATGTCGGTCAATCATAGAGAGATAAAAATCTTTCTCGATTTATTGGAGTTTTTCTGTATATTCTTTGTTATTTTTAGAAAGTATTCATTTACACTGGACGGTAGATTTATTTTATGACAAGATAAGAGGAATATGAGTAATGCATAAGATAAATATATATCCATAGTTTCCAGACGAATTATTCTTTCAAAAGGAAGAATGGTATTAGAAAAGCTAATGAAAGATACTTCACTCATTCTGAAAAAAAATGTAAAGATTTAGTTTCGTCATGAGATTTTGACAGTTTTGATAGAGGTAGATGATTTTATACAAAAAGTTTCATAGGGTAAGAAACTGAAATGTGTGTTGAATGAGAATTGATTATTTCTTGAATTACGTATACAATACTTAAAAATATATTTGAAACAAATATCAACGAATTACAGATTCAAATATGAAGTAAGACGATTTTATTTCATTTGCATTGTCTTAAATTATGCTTAAAAATGAATAAAAATATCATAATGCTTTTTATCATTTCAATATAATCTCATAAAACAAAAAAAAAAAAAAAACAAAAAAAAAAAAAAAATAAATAAATAAATAAATAAAATCAGCCTTCATCTAACAATTACTTTTTCAGTTTTAAAATATCAGGGTTTGGGAAAAAGAAATCCATTATTTTTATGCGAACTTCGAGACTTTATTTAACAAGTTTCGGATTATAATTTTTGGTCAAATATGCACCGTTTTGTTCTATAATTTGTTGAATTTTAAAGATAGCTTCACAATGCTTATCTCATAGAAGTCTTTAACCTAATTGGCTCAAAACTATAGTAATCGATTTCTTTAATCTTTGCTTGATGCCAATTTTTTTACCACTAAAGTTGTTTTGCAATGCAAGAGAGAAGAACAAGGTAATTTTTGGTGAGTCACAATAGACGAGTGTGACCTGGCATTGTCCCGATGGTACATAACACCTCTTTTGTTGGCCAATTCTGGTCTTTTCTGGTCAATCGCTAGCTTCGAATACTTTGATTTTGATAGTAGAGGTCCATATTTAGCGTTTTACCATATGGAAGCGTAATAAATAATTCATTTCCAGTCCCACCAAATGCACAGCACAATTTTCCTGGTTTGGCCACCGTTTGAGCTGCTTCACCGCGCTTTGACCATGATCGGTTTTATACAATGGTGCCGTATGTGACCCATTTCTCATCCCCAGACACCATCCTTGAGAAATGGGTCAATTTCATTCCGTTTAGCCAAGGCTTCGCAGATGAAAATTCGATTAATCATGTTTTTTTGGTGTTCATTGGTGTGGCACCAAACATCGAGCTTCTTTTTGAATCCAACTTTGCGTAGATAGTTTAAAACTTTTTTATGGTCGATCTTTAGCTCCTGGGTAATGCGGAAACTACTAACATGTCGGTCAACTTCGTTCATTTCTGTGATTTTATCGACATTTTTGATGACGTGCATACCTGAACGGAATCAACGAAACCAAAATTGTACGTATCTGGCTGTTACAGTATCGAGACCATAAATACATTTCACAATTTCAGCCACCTGGCTTGCATTTTCGCCTTTATCAAAGAAAAACCGTAAAATGTACCGAATGTTCTTTTTGTTGACTTTCATTTTAAACACCCTGTAACTCACAGCTGAATGAACCAAACAAAAAATAGCGAAATAATTTTTTAGTGCAAAATGTTACCTTTCCAATGTGTTTAAATCTTATATTGTTTGTTCGATACTTTACGAGATATCGACCACTACGGCCATCTACCAAAAAACAAGGATTTCTTTTTCTCCAACCTAATATAATCCCATATCCCACAAATTTTCTCTTTCGCCAAATTTTTATACTCTTTTCTCTCTTTTCTTTTCATTCCACCATATGAAGACGTTCAGTTTCAAAACATTTAACTTTCATCAGCTCCTTCTCACGGAACATTGTTCACACACAATTCCAAATAGAAACAAAAAATCACAAAATTGATAATACAGCCCATAACAACTTATAATGAAATTGTTAATTATATATCATTTCTTACATTTATATTTAGAGCCGGCTGCGTGGCGTGCCTGGTTTGTCGCTAACCTTCTGTACCCAAGATTGCGGGTTCGACCCCGGCCCAAGTCGGGGGATTTTAATGATGCATTAAAACGACAGCGGTCATGTCGTATGATTATACGGCATGTAAAAGATCACTAGAGTGTGTGTTTGGCGTGGATGCTCTAGGCAAATTTAAATCCTGGTAAGGTTCGCATCGTCAGAGCTCAGGTGCCTCCCTATAGGGAGGAATCTGGGCTTAAAAATTACCTGCGGTGATTGGTATTCGTCTATAGGGTACCGCAATAAAAAGTGATGACCAGATTCCAGGGGATGTACTAGGTGTGCAATGGTTAATGATCAATTCGCAGCCCATTAGAAATAAAAAAAACATTTATATTTAGTACTGTATACCTCAATGGCTTTCAAATATATGTATAAAAAATATTATTTTTATGTATCTTTCTTGTCAAAAACGAAGAGAAAAATGTGTGCTGCCTATCTGAGTAAAAAAATTTCCTTTTTGAAAAATACTAGTAGCCATATGAGATCATGAACTTCTGTTTCTAACATGTTTGTTGTTGTTTCTAAAGCCACCTGTGTCTGATGGTATTAGATCGAGGTCCACGAAATTTATCGCAGTATAGGGTTAAGATGAATGTCTGTCACTAGACGTAGCTTTGAACACCATACAGGTGCTTTGAGCACCCTACAGTACGATTTGGTTCGGTTCCACCACAATTTTAAGGGAGATTACCCTGGAGGTCCTCAGGGGCCTCCCACCTCTCTTTCCCTTCCACCAACCTCAGCAGAAGACTTGGGGCTCGATGGCTATTTAGAGTAGCCCCCTGCCTTCTCCAGAATTGGAGCCCAGGCCCAACGGCACTGCAGTCAATGCCATTAATCACTACACTGGATGGATGACTGAATTTGTGATCGACGTATCTAAGTTCGAGCCAATGTACCACTAAAGATCAGCAATGTAGAGTGAGTGAGTGATCGAGTGAATATTAACGTCGCAATGTTCAGCAGCACGAGAGCTTTTGCTGACGGACCTCGTAATTTTGAACCATGGTCAAGGGACGAGAGCGACACCTTAGCTGTTACCCCATCTCCTTACTACCACACCATACCTATGGGAGGACGTTTGAGCTCTCGATGGGGCTGCGGTAGCCCAGTGGGTAAGGTATCGGATCATGGCAGGCATGTCATAAGTTGGAGCCCAATACCCCTAAAGACCCGCCGTGTAGGGGAGCGATGCACGTTAAATCTGTCTAGAGCTCAAATGTCCTACCGTTGGTGTGGTATGGTAGCTAGGAGAGGGTGGTTCCAGCTCAGGTGTCATCCTCGTCACTTGACGATGGTTCAAAATTACGAGGTCCGTCGTCAAAAGCCCTCGTGTAGCTGAACAGACGTTAATATTCACTCACTCACTCACTCTTGAGCTCTAGACAGATTTACCGTGCATCCCTCCCCTACACGGTGGGTCTTCAGTGGCAGTCACGAGTCCGTTACCTTGACCACTAGGCTACCCCTACCCGCAATGTAGAAGGGTAAAGGTACGTTAAGTCTGCCGTGAGTGAAAATCACGTTGGCATGGTGTGGAAGTTAGAAGAGAGGGTGACAGCTCAGGTTTCATTCTACTGACTTGACCGTGGTTCAGAATTATATCTGTCTGTTGCTAATAGCCCACGTGTTGCTTTATAGTGTGACGCTAATATAACTCACTCTCCTTCACCCAAAGGTTTGTATGGCTGTGTTGCCCTAGTGGTCATTGTGACGAACACTAGTACATCATTGTGTCTGTCGAGTCGTGGAGACACTGAACACCCGCCAAGGGGAGTGCAAATGCACGTTAAAACTATTGAAGCTGAAAGTCCTCACGTTGGTGGGTTGATTGATTGATTGAATAGTAACCCCGCACTGTTTAGCTACACGAGGGCCTTTGGTGACGGCTCACGTTGGTGGGATATGGAAGCTTGGGATGCGGGGTGCCAACTTATGTGCCTTCCTCGTTACTTGATCATGTTTCAAAATTTCGAAGTCCGTCGCCAATAGCCCGCGTTTTTCATTATAGTGCGACGTTAATATACACTCACTCTCTTAGAACGTCCTTATAAAAACATTCTAAAATATTTTACGCATCCAGCCGATCTGTAATGCTCAGAAAGTACTAACGTAAAATACTCAATTCGTGCATACAAATACAAACTTTTAGGTTTATTACTTCAATTTTTTTACTTGAAGGGCATAGAGACAACTCTGAGTGCTAAAACTAATTGATCAACACCAGATTTTCATATTTGTCTGTCTATTATGATTGGTTCATATATTGTCCAATGACGAGGTCTTGCTGAAGATGACAACTCATTATTATTTGAGTATGTCAACAATCAAATGGAATTGCCCGCTGTCCGCACCATAAATTATCGTCTGAGGCAGACTAGAATCGTTTGGGCGTGAAGGAGAAGGGATTGGAATAAAGGGGAGTGTATGAGATAAGGGCTCGGCATTAGTATACCCGCGCGAACAACTTAATAATTCAGAGAATCAGTTACCCAAGTGAACACTCTTGACATGGTGTTGGTGAGATTTTCGAAGGTGGGCACTGGATGATATAATCTGCAGAAAGGAATTAAATATTTAAGCCTGACTTCATGGATTTTCGGATTCAGTTAATGTCGGGGAGGGACATCTTCGGAATTCGATTAACGTTCTTCCAATAACTTATAGAAGACAAGTAAATCTTTATTTATAAGTATTGAGTTTTATATTTAGATCTTAAGTATGTGATAATAAAAACTTCTGTATACAGTGAAAATCGGTTAATATGAAACTTAAAGGACTGAAAGAAATATTTTTTCGAGTTAAAAGAATTTTATGTTAAGGTATACCCCGACTATTTGCGCAACAAAAATGGAGATAGGGGGTTTTTGGGTTTTAGTTTACTTGAAAAAGAAAAAAGGCTAAAATTAAAGTAAAAATAAATTATTACACTAAAAGGGGAAAAAATGGGTAAAATTAACAACAATAACATAAACGGGCCCCTTTTACAAATAGTAAATGAATTTTCATTTTGAGTATTATGTTGTTTTCCCCTTTTTGCAATGACCTTCAAGATAAAAAATTTTCTTAGTTATTATATGAAATTTTTTTTAAAAAACGGGGATTATATTCTCGAAAAGCAAAAAATTTTGAAATAAAATTGTTTTGATAATCGAAAAAAGACTCTGTTTCAAAACTTTTAAAAAAAATTTTAAAATTTTTAAAAAAGAGCAATGGCTGTTCCGTTTAAAATTTTTAAAAAAAACTTTAGTAAAAAGCTTTTTGTTTGACTTTGAAAATTTGATCGTTTTAAAAACCGCTTTTTCGTTTATGAATGGAAAAATTGGTTTTTTTATAACCCCAAAAGAGGGGTTTAAAAAATTAAAAAAATTTCAATTTAAAACAGACGGGTAACGGATCCAAAAGAATTAAAAAAACATATTTCAAAAAATTAAGGTTTTGCTACGTTCGCTTCTTTGCAAAAGCGAAAATGATCCCCCGGGTTTACCACTCAGATTACAATACTTGTATAAAATTGTTTTAAGAATATTTTAAATAGTAATAAATTTTTTGGATCAATTTTTTAGCCAAAAAGGCTGTTAGTTTTTTAAAACATTTCCTTAGGGAAAAAATGTTTATATAAATTTTTCGTTTATAAAGCTGACCTCGCTAGCCTAAACTAGTTTTTTAAAATATTTTTTGGAGTAAAAGTTCTGGTGTCGGCATTTTGTTCCATTTTTGGTAACCTTGCCCTAGTTCGTTCAAACTCGTGGGATACCCAATGCCATCCCAAATGATCCCGATATGTCGATTGGAGACAAATTTGGGAATCGAACGGCAGGGGAACGGTAGAAACAGTGTTGAGACAGTCGGACCCCCTTTGCCGGGGAGGCCGGGGCATTGCTTATTAAAAAACGGCTTCGGAGACGTTGCATAAGTGGAACACATTTGTTGCGGGGTGTCATGGACATACCGGGGGCTGTTATGGTGCCATGGATCAATAAAAGGGGGTAACCACGTATTGTGGGAAGACACCCCATACCATCATACCGAAAAACAAATGCAGGATTGAAGGCTCACCATAGCCCCCACACATAAACACGATTGTCACCTGCTGAGATTAAATTTTGATTCGTCGCTAAAGGACCTGGTTACATTCCGCTGCGTCCAGTTTCCTCGTGGGGGGCACTACTTCAAACAGGGGGGTCGATGGTGGGCGTCAAGGCAACACGTAATGGTCTCCGCATCCCCAAAAGTAACAGCCAGGCGCCTTGACGGGGTCACAGGGGCCCCCAGTGAAGGTGCTACCGGCCTGGATGATGGCCCATAACATTTGATTTACTCGTGCATTTCTACGATGTAGCAGTTTTTCGACAACTGTTCATCTGGGGCATCCTGAGCCTGGTCTTCGTGTAAATGACATCTCTCGGATCCGGTTAACATTCTCTTCGCTCAGAGGCCCTTTCCCGGTATTTCGCCTATGCCCCGCTTTCGCCGGTGATTATCTCCTCAAACACAACATTTGCTCTATTGCCTTCGAAAACGGCGTAATGGCTGTGCCTCGCTCTTTCTTTGTAAGCGACTCAGCACCCTCAAAAAAGCTTTGGTTCCGAACCCACGGAAAACGCGTTAAACGCCCCTTTACCGGCTATACGTGATGCGCAATCACGCTGCATTTCAATTTTTTGATATCCCCCAACTTACCTTCAGGGGTTTCGTTACGACCCCGGAAATTTATTTTTTGGTGCACTTTTTTTTTGTCTATGAGTGTATTTCAAAAAAATCAATAAGACTAAAACATTCACAAAAATTTTAAAAATTTTAAATTCAAAAATTTTAAAGTTTTTTTTAAAAAAATAAAACATTTATTGAGTTTTTAAAAATAATTGATATTTTTTTTGCATGGTTTTTTTAGCAAAAAGTGGTTGGTATTTTGGGATTGCTTTGTCCCCCCTATACAAAAAAATAAAAATTGGAACTGAAACGATGCAGTCCACGTTATTCATCCCAAAGGGAAGTGCGAAATAACTGCGAAAAGCGTAACGTTTTCTTGGTGATCGGGAACAGGGTGCTTATTCATTTCATTTTCGTCGTTTGAATAGGCATCAATGAAATTGTTTGACCTTTTAACAAACTCCAAAATCCTTTTTCTAATAATTGAGGCCAAACCCCTTTATACCTCTGCAACAAACTTCCCTGTATAAATCTGCGTGTTTTAAATTTTTTTTTTTATTCCATGGTGGGAAACTTTTTGTGCTAAGCAACTTTAGAAAAAAAAAATAAAGATGAAAGAACATAGTTAATGTCGTTAGTAGTAAAAAAAAAAAAAAATTTTGTCCGCCTTTTTAAAATTACAGCAGTATTTATTTGTTCATAGGTTACAAAGGAAAAACCATCTGTCGATAGCTATGACGTGGTGGGTCCGGTAAGTTAGAGGTGGGGGATTTGGGAAGGATGAGACATTCTAAAATTTTAATACAACTTTTATTAAAATTTAACTTAAATTTACTTATATATAATGAACAAACTTATATTAAGTGAGAATAAACCAAAGTATCCATTTTTGTCAGACCCAAACTAGATCACTTATCCAAAAATATTAATTATCTGTCTAATCTCGCTTTCTATATTATATTATCTTTTAAATATAACCCCCCTCCCTTTGGGTTGAAGACTATCGATTCTGATATTTGTAGACGATAGATGTACCGTGTAAAATTTTCCCTCCTTATAAATTTTATTATCGAGGGGGGGGGTTTGTTTTTTCGGAGTACCCCAAACATTTTTCCCGAACTCTCCACACTAGTTTTTAAGATTCCCATACCTTCACTAAATTTTCTACCCTTTTTTAAAGGAATCTTATTTGCATTGTTGTTCGTTTTTCCTCATATAATTGGGTTAAAAAAGTTTTGCCATTACCGGGGCCCGTCAAAGAACGTGGGTTATGTTAGAAGAAGAACGCGAAAATGTCACAATATGAGGTAATAAAGCCCAAAAAATATCCCAAAGGGTCGTCAGCCCATCAGGGGGTTCAATTTTTTTCCCGAATATCCCCCACCGGCGTTCATCCTCTTCTATCCTCCACCGTCCGCCTCCTTATTTCAGAGCTCCTCTCAATTTTTTTTTCTCCATCCAGGGCTCTCCTCTCGTTTTTCCATCCAGGGCTCCCCTCTTCTCCCTCCAGGTTTTTCCCAATTTCCCCTAAAAAAAACCTTTTCAACCCCCTCTTTTTTCTTTCATTGGGGGGCCCACAAAATCTCCCCCGCCCCCGGGGTCACATTCGTGTCCTATTTGTGCGGCAAACATTCCCTGGTCCCGGAAACTAAGGGGCAAAATTTTATTAACCGAACACCACCGTCCATCACACCACCGTTCTATAATCCCATTCTTCGACACCGGCCAAGGGGACAGGGGTTCTTTCATATAGGCTTTGCCTTGTCAATGGGGGTTTCCCGGGTCTCTTGGCCATTATGACTTTAGACTGGGTTTTTCGGCGTTTGCCCCAGGTCAGCAAAAAACAATGACCCCATACCCAAATTTTTCCCCCAAAATCTGTTCGATCCATAAAACTTTAGCATGAATGGAAGGGGGTTTACACCAATCAAGACGTCAAATAGTTTCCAGCCAAAGGGTTTTTTTCGGTTAACCGATAAAGTCTTAAGGTTTTTTTCATTAAACGTTTTTACTTTAAAAAAGTAAATTCTTTTTTAAATAAGTTTCCTCCAAAAAACAATTTTTTTTTATTCTCTTTTGGCTATAAAATATTAAAGGTGTTATTTTTTTGGGTGAAATACTACGTATTTAAAATTAAGGTGTAAAAAAATATATATTTTGCAGGCCGAAAGAGAAAAGAAAGCTTAATTCGGGAAAATTCAGTAGTCCGCAAATCAGATGTTGAAATCTTTAAATTTTGCCTTTTTCATTTTCCCCAAAAATATAAATACTTCATTTATATACCCCCAAAATGAAAAAAAAAAATCTTTCTACACGAATACTAAAAAAAACTTCTATTTACCCCCCTGTCTTTTTTATTCCGGAAACTTTTATCACCAATTTTCCGTCCCCATGATTCCACTTTCGAATGTTTTTTTGTTTTTTCCCAACGGAACAAGAGAGGGGCCCCCTTTCCCCAAACGATTTTCATTCTCCTGTGGCAAACCTACCACCCCCCGGGCTAAAATTAATAAAGACATTCTAAATTTCGGGGGTGAAACAGGAACTAAGGAGACGTCTGCTGCCGTTTTCACTATTTTTAGAGGGAAAACTCCTCCGAGGGAAAAGAATGGAGGGTTTGTGACAAGGTTCGTCGCAGCGAGAGATGGAAGACATCGAGCCTGATTGTGAATGTTGGTTCGGGTTTCGGAAGATATATTTTGCCAGAGATGGGAGAAGATCTTTTGGAGCATTTTAACACGTTCGGAAGCTTCTCTTTTATCTTTTTGCTTTTGATGGAAAGAAATAGAATTCGTTCAGGCAAATGTATTTGCTGAAATTGATACAAAGTTTGTGAAGAGTATATTCGAGTGGTAATGGAGAATAAAGTTATTTTGTTGGGATAAAAGTGAACCAGTTTCATTCAAATTAAAGCAATTTTGATTTTCAATGAAAAGGAATTACTTTTAGTAAAAAAAGAAAATGTGTATAGTTAAAAAGTTTTTAATTAAAAAAGGGTTTTTTTTAATGTAGGTTGCATTTTATAACACAACCCTTAGCAGACATGGCGAGTGGCATTAAGTATTTACAATTAATATTAATATGTCACACACAATATTAAGTGACAAAATAGAGAAAGCAATTTTCCTTGCTATATATAGTGTTGGACTATTATTTGTAATAATTTATTCATTAATAAAATTAAATTATTCTAATAAAATAGTATAGTAAAAAAAGAAATTATATTCTCAGAAACTAGGCCATTCCAGGTGGGATTCGAACCCACGATCTTTTGATTAGAAGTCCAACGCGCTATCCATTGCGCTACAATGACACAGCAAAAAAAAAAAATTTTTTTTTGGTATATACTGTTAGGCTATTATTTTTGTTACAATTCTCATTCATTTCTTAATTTAATTAATGAATTAATATTTAAAAAACTGCATTAACATCAAGTGTCATCTACTACAAGTTTAAAAAAATGTATTTGAACTTGAATGGATGAATAGAAAGTACTTTTTTAACGACTGAACATTTAACAAGATATATATATAAATATATATGCAGGTTTGAAAAGTTTAGCTTCAAAATTAAGTAAGTAATAAATAAAAATAGAGCGAACTCTTTACCATCGCGTAAGTATTTGTGGGTATAAATAAGCCTATTTAAAGGTGGAGCGAGCACTGACGAAGAAGAACGCATAGTCGAAAAGGCTTAGCTGGTGACTCCCAGCCGAATTGGTTGTAATTGTTCTACTTTGGTTGCGCGCCAAGGGCCGCCGTGAATTTTTTGTGATGAAGCAAAAAAAAAAAGTTAATAGAA
>BMAV01005556.1:33240-51023 GCA_019973955.1 Trichonephila inaurata madagascariensis | reverse complement strand
CTTAAAGTTGATTGCCAATTATCTTGCTTTACAAGCATAACAGAAGCGTATCTGGAATTACACGAGTTGTGGAATGTCTTCCATTCGTTTCATTCACCTTGTGTAAATTGTAACATTCCTGCATTTTCATATTTTAAAAAAGTATTCGTTACATTTGGGAACATATGCTTAAATAATTATTCAAAAAAGCGCAGTGAAGAAATTTTAACCGTGAAGGATAACCGAAAAATGAAGAAATTTAAGGGCAATTAAATTAATGTTTGCTTTTTATATATTTCTGTTTTTTTTATTTAAATATTCAATTATCAATTCGTATTTTATTCATTGTACATGTTTATCCTTGTAATTTTTTTATACTACATACATTTTATGAACGTGTTTAATTGTTCATATAACTATTATTTGAAGAAAAATTATTTATTTATTTACGTTATTCGTTTAAATTATTTTCATAAAGATTTTAGCATTCAAAGTATGTAAAATGCTATTTTTTAATTTCAAAACTTTTGTTTGATTTTTAGATATTTTTACCATAGCATAATATTGAATTTTAATGCATGTGAATAAAAATAATGTAGTTAATAGCTTAAATAATATCATCACAAATGCAAATTATTCTAAATTTGAAACTAATCAGTACGTTGCCTCATTAATGATATATTCCATGAAAAGTTTTTTTTCTGATTATTTATAGGTAAGTGTATTTACTAACGTATATATATTTTTAACATCCTATATTTGATATGTAATTATTATGGTGTCTAAACTGTTCATGTCATATGCATTTTTTATGTAATAATATGCCTCAAATACTTTACTTTTCCTATTTTCTTTACAAGTAAATTTTTCTTTATTTTATTGGATTGAAATTATTTTATATTTTTGAATATTGAATGAATGAATTATTTTAATTGAATATTTTTAACGTATAATCTAGAATCTATTTTTACTATATAATTACTGTGGTATCGAAAACTGTTTGTCATTTGTATCTATTTTTGCATGTATTTTTTTATAATAATATGCCTCAAATACTTTAATTTTCATATTTTCTTTTACAAGTAAATGTTTATTTTATTTTATTGGATTGAAATTATTTTATACTTTTGAATATTGAATGAATGAATTATTTTAATTGAATATTTTTAACCTATAATCTAGAATCTATTTTTACTATATAATATTACTATGGAGTCTAAAACTGTTTGTCATTTCTATATTTGTATATATTTTTGCATGCATTTTTTTATAATTCTTTCTTTTATGATTCATTGATTCTATGAGCATAAAAAATGTCATTTCACAGGAAAAAGGAACTCCAGCAAAATGTTTCTAAATTCACATGATTTTTTTATTAATATGCCTCTAATTCTTTACTTTTCAAATTTTCTTTGCAAGTAAATGTTTTTTATTTTATCTGATTGAAATTATTTTACATTGAGCCAGTTTTTTCTTAGATTTTTCTTATACTGTTAGGAGCCTTTCATGAGTGACGTTGTCCCTTTTTCCGGGAAAATATTATGCATCATTCTAGCTTATTAATGCATAACTTTCATCAGAAAATATTTTCAGTGAGAATTAAAAAAAATAATCAATATAAATGCGGAAATTTTAGCCTATGGCATGAAAAGAAATAAATGTTCAAAGCTTTATATTCCTCACAGAGCGAATGCGCGTAGAAAAGCTTTCCCTCCTTTCGTGACGTCATCAAAACTCTGTCACGGCCTGGTCTTTTCTAGATGGCCTTGCTGCAGGTCACACAATCCCATCTGGGGTTGTGACCCCGATTTTAAGAAACACTATCCTATATGAACTAAAGGGTGCTTGACTGAGATATTTCTTAAGTAAATATTGCTTGTGTTAAGGGAATTCAGTGTTTAGACTGAACCATTTAAACGTCAAAAAGGAAGACCAAAACACTTAATTCTTTGTAAAAACTAAGAATAAAATGTGCATAACAAAGTAAACTAGACCATTCTTGTGGAATGGTACAAAATGGATAATCAACTAAGGGTTAGATAGAAAATCAATTCCTTTTTTCATGTGACATTTTTTCTCAGACAGGGTGTTGTGATTTGTCTTTCCAAAATGGCCCTGTCTTAACCCTATGAGGAATTATTTAAAAAAAAAAAAAACAGATTTAATGTAAAATTTTTCTTTTTTGGTGGTGTTTTTTTTACTTAATATCGAATAAATAATATAATTTAAAGTTATGTTATTATATCTAAAAATTTTACGGGCAAACTTAAGTAAAAAAATTAAATGTTTGCTGGCCTAACCCATTTGAAATATTTTTATTTCTGATGCATTGCTTCCTTTTGCTAATTTATTGTTCTATAAAAAAGAACCTTTGACTCTCTTGCTGCATAGTTATTTTATCAAAGTAGCTTCAAAAGTTGCAAATTTTTTACTGTTTATTTCAAATCTACATACTAAAAATCTACATTTTAGAGTTAAAATATACAACAAAATTTTATTAAAGAGTTTATTTTAAGGTATAGAATTAAATTATAAAAATACAAACACAAAAACAGAAACAGCATGGGTTACACAGCTAAATATTCAGAAAAAATGCATATTTGCAGGATTCGTTGGTTTGCACAAATTTTGCCACATCTACGTTGCCCGTGGAAATTGCAGGATGCACAGCAAGAGGTTTAAGTCTTTTTTGTAAAATTACACTGTGGAAACTTTTTTTAGAAATAATTTTCTCCATTAAAGTATATTTGTCTTTTTTTACAGACTTTGTCATACACCATTTTCAAGTCATTAAAGAATTCACTGGATTATGCAGATTTCATTGTAAAACATGGTATCTGAACTGCATACTTGGGGAAAGTTTGAATTGTTAGAAGTATATTGCCATCTGCTTCTTAGAAAATAAAAAGAAGCAGTAGAACTTGCTTACCTTCTTTCTTTTAAATGAGGTAACTATATTGTTTGAAATTAGGAACAATTCCTGAATTAGGGAAACCAAATTTAAAATTTTGCTGCAATTTTTGACATTTATAATTATATGGCAAAATTGTTGATCGAAGTATTGCTTAGATGTATTTCGTGCATCAAATACTTTAAAAAATTGAATCTTGTTAAATATTTGCATAAGAAAGCCAAAGAGCTTTTACTATTCATTGTAGTGAGTATATGAAAATGAAACAAAATTGGGAACAACATATATATGTTATTTAGAAATGTTTAAAACATTACCATACTCATTTGAATTGTACTATTACTAATTGTTGTTCAAATCAACAGTAAACTTATTTAAGGTGCATATGTTATAATTAAAATACTTTCCTCTCCAAATATAGTTATGAAATATGTTAAAATGACATATCAACAAAAAACAACCTTTACTATAATTGGTTTATCCTAGTAAAGTGTTGGAAAATTTCTGACACCTTTGAAATTTTGTGAAAAATGTTATATTTTGTATTAAAAAAGTCACTATTTTGAATTGAGCTTCAGTGTTTTTTCTTACTACTGAACTCTCAAAACTAAAACTTATGTGAGTCGCATTTAAAAAAGTTTTTTAGAGAAAATGAATCTTGTTATTGTGAAGAAAAGCTTTAGCTTTTTATTTTAAGTAGAGAATATGAAACTATATGAATTAAGTATATAAATAATTACTACACCCTCAAAAGACTCTGAGAAATATATTTGTGTGAAGTGTAAATTGTTATTGTTTTGTGCAAGTCTTCAAATAAACTTATAATGTGTGTATCTTAGCAAGTTGCATTCTAATTTTGAGTCTGAGTCATTAATTAGAGCAGGCATGTCAAACATGGGGCCCACCAATACATAATTTGTGGCCCCAGAGGACATTCTATAAAATTTTATACATCAATCTTTACGGTTTTTTTAAAAATTTTATTTAGTCAATTTTTTTAAAAATTGACTTCCGGTAAACTTTTTTAAAAAAAATTTACAACATATTAACATGTTATCTATTTTTTTTAAAAGAAAATCCTATTTAATTATAGAAATAGCCCTTAAAGGAAAATTATTTTTAATGTTTTATTAAACTTTTTTTCATTAAATTTTACTATAATAAATACTTTCTTAAATGCATTTATGAACATTATTTGTTTTAGATCGCACTACGATTAGTGTCCAATTAGCGAGAGACGAATATCGCGATGTCAGAAGCAGTTGAAGTTTTACTTTTAAAAATTTAAAAACCGCAAGAAGTATTGTGTGTGTAGTGTTTACTCGATCGTTTGTGAAGGAAAGTGAATTTTGGTTTTTATTCTTACTAAACTAAAGTTATTTAATCAAAAGCATAAACTCTTCACAAGAACAGAGTAAGAAACAATGAACTGAAGATGAATATCGTAATTTTCAAGAAAAATGGCAACTGCAATATTTTTATGCCCAAAACAAGAATAAAATATTGTGCCTCACATGTATAAAAACTGTAATTCAGTTGTTAAGGAATTTAATTTTAAAAGGCACTGAGACACAAATAAAAAAAACAAACTATAACAAATGTATTGCGAGTCTTTGTGAAGAAGAGTTGTCAAAATTGAAATCAACTCTAAAAAATGAAAAAAAAAAAAGTATTCACTAAATTTGTTAAGTGAGAGTGAATATAAACTTTGCACTGTTCAGCTATCTCAAGGGCGTTTGGCAACGGACCATGACGAGAATGACACCTGAGCTCCCAGCCCTCTCCTAACTTCCACACCACATCAACGGGAGAACGTTTGAGCCTAGATATATTTAACCTGCATCAGCTTCAGCGGTACTCATGACTCCAGTCCCATTACCTTGACCACTAGGCTTCTGCAGCCACCTAAATTTGTTGAAGACAATACAACTGCTGTAAAAACTAGTTATATATTATCCCTTTTAATCGCAAGCTAATCAAAACCATTTACTGCACAAGAATTTATTAGGGAACGCTTAATTAAAGTGGAGGAATTACCATATTTACTCGAATCTAAGCTAAACTTTTTTCCAATGTTAATTCTACTGAAAATCGGGGATGGCTTAGAATCGAAGGGCAAGAAATTTGTTGGGGGGGGGGGGCATTTAGAGCAATTATGGGTTCATGTATGTAATTAAAAGTTTCTAATACTGATAAAATCAATAATTATTCCCTTTTTATTAGTTCTCATTTTAAATTTATTTTAATTTTGTAAAATTTGATATCGATAAACCATTTTACACCATTTTTCGCAAAAACTTGTTGAGAGTTTGGGGTGTGGCTCTCTTAGAATTGATAGCAGCTTATGCCCAACACAAATAAAAAATTTTTTAAAGTGTAAGTTTAAGTCGAAATTCTGTAACCATCAGAGGTGATGAAATAGTAAAAGTTGGTTTGTGTGTGTGTGTGTCTTGCAACAGAGAGAGATAATGCACCTACAATGACCAGTATTACTAAAGGAATTGCAAGATTAAAAGAAACAAGTAAAGTAGCATGATAATAATTTTAAACATTTGCATTGTATTCAACAGCAAGTACTGTTCTTGGGCATGTACTTGGATATATTGGACATGTTTTAAAATAGTCAGTAAAATTGTAAACTGTTCAAGCATGTAGACTTTAGTATCATTGATTTGCTTCATTTCTGGAAGATATAGAATAGGAATGTATCAGTCAGCCATATTGTACAAAAGTGCAATAGATAAAGTGTTAAAAGGATCTTTTAAATTGCTGGATGAAATCATTATTTTCTTAAAAACAAAGAAATCATGAATGTGCTGAATTAATAGATGAGAAAAAAATGAAGAAAGAAAAAGATGCTGAATTAACACTAAACATACCATAATGGGTCAAATGACCCATTTTGAACTTTGCATTGAAAATGCATGTATCATCTTATTGCTTTTGCACATTTGACTTCATGTCTTTTTCTAAGTAATTAATCTACAGTTATTATACTATTTTGTTTTGTTTATTTTGAGTAATACTCTTGTCGTATACTGTTATCTACCACAACAGGTCATTTGACTCGGGGAGCATTTTTTGTTTTATAAGCTTATCGAGTCATATCGCTTATTGTATTGTAGTCGGTAAGTTGGACGTTTCTGCAAAGGCTGTTGCTTAAAGTAGTTCATTCAAAATAGCTGAGAATAATTTCAAGAAAAGTCTTAAGTTCTAAGTCTTACAGATGGCCTCTCCAAGTTTTTTTCAATATCATTGATTTAGCTGGCATAAATGCCTGGATTTTGTACAAGCAAATGACAGGAGAAAACATCTCAAGACAAGATTTTTTACTCAATCTAGGGGTCTATCCCAGTGAACGGTACGCTATTTTGGCGATTTTTTTTTGGCGCCATTTCTCGGGCGATACTTATTTTCTCCTTGTCAACTTAACCCTTTCTCTCCCGTTAAAAGATGGTAACCTGTGCGTTATCGGATCCTCTTTGGTGTGATGTCATGATGATCTAATTCTTGTTTCATCCAATTATATTAAAAGTTGTAGGAGGTAAGTTTGAATTTCAACACTTTTTGTCGTTAATTTAACGGTTTTGCTTTCACCAGTGGAGTGGTTAAGTTCTGCATTCTCTTCAATCGTATTTTAATTGTTCTAATTTTATAGTATTTAAATTTCTTAATTAGTATTTGTTTTTAATTTTATAGTATTTAAATTTTTGTAATTTCTATTTGGTTTTAATTTCTGGTTTTTAAAATTTTAAGTATAATGGCTTTTTCGTCTTTGTCTGGATCGGAACAAGACCGAGTGAATTTGAGATTTTTTTTTGAATTGGAAAAGAAAGGTAAGTTGGATGTTGTTAAATATTGTATGAGTGTAGGATTGATTGCTAGTAATTATACTTGTCCTAATTGTAATGAAAATATGAAATTGGTTGAAAGGAAAGATTTGGATGACGGATATACTTGGCAGCAAAGATGAAGAATTAAAAAGAAAGTGTTTATGCCTTTGTTGATTTTATGAAAGTGTTTTTTGTCTTTCTAAAATTTTTGAAATATTTTGTTGTATTTTCTTGTTTTTGGTGACTATTTCCGGAGCACGACTCCATAGAGTTCACGCTGAGTTTTTAGATCTAGCACGAAGATACATCGACCTACATACTTGGCGTGTGCTTCGCGGAGTCGCGTTTCGCCAATAGTCGCCAAAAACAAGATGGCGGACAAGGAGCGTACCGTTCACTGGGAATTAACCCAATCTAGCAGTAGAACTTGGCGCCGATTTTTGAGAAGCCCGTGAACAACCAAAACAAAGAAAAAAATATGAAAGGATCATTGCCTAAGTCTACTACAGATGCTTATCAATGTAAGAGATGTCAAATAGGATACTGTAAAGAAAATAAAACCAACAAAATTTGCTCTAAATGTAAAAAAAGTATGTTTGCGGACACATTTATATGTAAAAAATGCGATGAGCAATGAATTAAAAATTTTATTTTTTGCTTTTGTAATATAAATGGTCAATTTACTACTTTGTTTTATTATAATAAATTTAATTTTTATTTTTATTTCCTTTCTAACATCCATGTTTCATACATTCAAGCATAAAACATAAAGTCGGGTCATTTGACCCGCTATGGTAGAAATAGGTATCTATTAAGTGTTGGTATGATTAGTGTTAAAAGATGATCTTGCAATATCATCTAAAAGACCCTGGCTTTCTCAGTTAATGTTACAAGTCAATTTAACTTAAGCTTTAAGGCAAAAATCCTTTTGTTACAATGTTATTTGACAATACTAATGTTTTCAAACAAAAATTAGTCCAGAAAATTATTACAAACAGAAGTAGAAAACCTGTCTCACTTTGAAAGCTCTTTCAAAATCTATTGATTAAATCACTTAAATTGAAATTTACAGAATATTCTGACCAAAAGAAATTATTAGAAATGAAATTCGATCGAACATTTTCTGATCTTAAAACTTTTGAATTACAATTTTGTTTCTTAATTTCATTTCTATCTGCCGATGTTGAAGTTGACGAAAATTTACAAATGGAGTTAACTGAAATCTATATTGTGATTCTTTGCTGAAAAAGTGTTTGTAAGTTGAAAAACTCTAGAATTTTATACATATTCATCTGTAGATTGATTTCTTAAAATGTTTTCATTTGTTACATGTTTATATAAAGAATGACTAAGTTTGGAAGCATTTATTTATGCAAAAAGCTTTTTTTCTTTAATGAAAAGTAACAAAAGTTTGGACAGATCAAAATTAAATGATCAACATTTATCATAATTTTCTTAAAAATTTACTTTTTTTATTTTTAGTTTTTTTATAAAAAAAATTCAAAACATGTATATTTTAAAAAATAAACTGAAATATTAAACAATTATGTAGAATGTATAATACATTGAGTTTTATAAATACAGAATATAATCATTCTAAAAATCCTGTTTTATTAATTTTTGAACAATGAAAACATGCGACCCTCAACTTAATATAAAATAATTCATGTGGCCCATGGCATTAAATGAATTTGACATGCCTGAATTAAAGTAAAGTAAGTGATGTGCTTTCAACCCTATAACTTCATTGCAAATTCTTTCTTCTTTTTTTTTATTTCAGACACTGTCCTAGAATTATTCTTTTGCTTCAAAAATTAAGAATTGAACAGCACCTTAATTTTTTTTTTTTTTGAATATTGTATACACCTTATTTTTGTCTATCAGAGGATTAGAAGATATTGAAGAATACTTATATTTTCATTTCTGTGTTAACATTCTGTTATAGTAATTCATAATCAGTATTGTATAATTTTTACTTACAAAATTGGATCACATTATATGTAATGATTATCAAGTAAAGTTGATTAAATTACTATTTATATTTAACATCGATTTAATTAACATATTTATATTTAAATTACATATATAATACTAATTAGAAACAAAATTTTGAAGTAAATATTTTTAAGGGGTAATTCAGTAGGGTTCATAAAACTGTCAACTACTCCTAGATGGCATTGTCTGTAGCAAAGGTTTAAGCATAAATGTTTTATCTAAGGATTTCCAAGGTAAGCAATAAAAATATCTATCACTTCTACCAATAATATGGACTAAATTCACAGACAAGCAGCGCAAAGTTAGAATTGCGTGATATACTGGCAAACACACGGTTGGTGTTTAGATATGATAAAATCCTATACGTATCTTGTTGACATCTTATGCTTTTTAGTTTATCTCGTTATATATATAGTCTAATTCTCTACAAACAAGAGATAAACATCCATCACTCACATTCGAAAAGCACATAGACAGTAGGAAAATCAACAAGAGCAACCAAGATTAAAAATTATAAAATGGATGCTGCAGTATAATAAACATTGCTGATATATATATACTATATATACTAGCTGGTATACCCGTTCTTCGCACGGGTGAACTGAAAAATTAAACACAGATTGAAGGATAAAGAAGTTTTTAATGAGTTAATTTTACGTGAATTGCAAATTAAACAAAAAAAGCCTTATGCATATCTCAGCTGAACAAAAGAAAAAAAAACACCTTTGTTAAATTTTAAGTATGTAGATCTAATAGCAGATAAAAAGGATTTTTTTTTATTTATAACTCCCTGTAACACTCTTGAGGGTCGATTTTTGAAAATAGCTCCCTAAGCTGATCTCTGCTCAGCAAAAGTAATACATTGTTAAAAAAGTTTTGTGTAATGAACACTTAAAATAGTGTAAATAATTTATATCTGAAAGTGTAATACATTAATATTATACTTTATGTTGTATTTATTTTATGTTAAAATTGTAATATTTGCAAGCAATGCCGTTTCTTAAATTATAATGACGATTCAATGAAAAACATAGCGAAATGTTAACAATAGAGTCAAGTTGGCAAATGTCTAGCTACTTTCATAGCTTGAGCTTTATTAGAGCTTTGTAAGACCCGCCATGTAGGGGAGCGATGCACGTTAATACTTTATATACTGCATAATGATTTACTGCAGTTTTTTCATACAATAATTTTTTTTGGATCACTACATTGAAAATTAAGGGATATACATAAACAAAATACTCCACTTTGGGAAATTTAATCCATTAGAGCTAATAAATTAAAGATATTCCACTGTAAAATTAATTATGTACACCGTTCACTTAAAATAAATAGTCAAACCATTTTCTAAGGTCTTCATTAACACACAAAAACATAAGACACTTAAATTTTGACATAAACTATTTATTCGGGACAAAAATAATAATCTTTGCAATGCGCTGAAAACGCAATATCTGCTACAAAACTATTCGCTTCCCCGCTAAAATACTCATCATAGAACCCGTGCTGCTATATATCTTGGAAGAGTAGATTTCAGAGAATATTCCTGCTAAGTATTGGTAGGATATTCCTTCTAAGTTGGTGTGGTGTGGTAGTTAGGAGAAGGGGGTTCCAGCTCAGGTGTCATCCATGTCACTTGACCATGGTTCAAAATTACATGGTCAGTTGCCAAAAGCCCTTGTGTAGCTGAACAGTGCGACATTAATATTCACTCACTCCAAAAAATACAGTACAATAGTTATAATTATTTTTATACTTAAAAATGCAATATCTGCCTATTCAATTAAAATTATAGCGTTATAATTAACTACTAACCACAAATTTTGAAAATTTGTCCAAATAATGTAGTGTGAAAGAGAAATTTTATTTACTTTAAGTACCAGAACCGATAAAAGCATTTATTTTGAAAAAAGTTCAATTTCTTACTACCAAATATGCATAATAAAATCACATAAAAAAAACATTCAAATAAAGAGATTTATAACAACCCCTCCCTTGAAAACCTAGTTTTATTCTGAAATAAAAAAAAATTAGGGATTATGCTGATCACAGGAATTAATTAGAAGCAAAGCACCTTGCGTAGCCAAAACAAAAAGTGTTTCTTCACAAATAAAATATAGATATATACTGTTGTGGGCTTTTTTGCAACACACGCCAGAATTGCTTGCAGATGGCAGAATTTTTTCCTACTTGACAAATATCGTTATATTTTGGACACTTAACACAGTATCTTTATAAATTATAGCCTATGTGTTATTCTGATGTATAAGCTATATTACTGTAAAGATTCATTAAAATCCATTCAGTTTTGCGTGAAAGACGGACAAACATCCTCGCAAACTTTCGCATTTATAATATATATCTAGATATATCAGCATATATCTATATATACAATATTTTAAAAGACCTGATGAAATTTAACTGCCATTCTCACTCTGAGTTTACTTATAAAGATATAAAACAGAAAATTTATGAATTACAAAAGAATTTTATCATAGTTTACATAGACAAGGTGCCTGGAAACTATGCTGTGATTTGTAAGTATTTTTTTTATTATATGCTTTATGAACACTTTTTAAACAATTAATGTTTTAAAAAATTGGATTTGTTGCATAATGAAATTAGTAATCATATTATTGCTATTTATAAAAAATTGGGTTTTTGCATTCCTAAAATTAAGTTTCCTTATATATTTTTAACACCTAAATTCCATAAGTCCTGTTAAATTTAGAACTGTGACAAATGGTTTTAAAACATATATTACTACTGCAGGCAAATTATTTCATATTATACAAAACTTTATTAATAAGCTATATAATAAAGCTGTAATTAAAAATAGTAAGGATATTATAGATTTTTTAAAAATAAAAATATTTATTCAGTTCATAGTTATGACTTTGAAGATCTTTTCAATTCCATTGATATCAATGATATTATTAAAGTAGTTTTATAAAATCACAGTAATTATAATCTTAATATTAATTTTAACAAATTTATAAAACTCTCATAGATTTAGTCTTAAAAGAAAATTACATTAATTTTAATGGTTCATCATATAAACAAACTAAAGGTCTGCCTCAAGGAGGCCCCTCTAGCAATAGTTTGGCTAACTTATATTTACACTTTTATGAATATAATTATATTATATTAATAATGATTATGACATTTAAAATATAATGATCTAATTATTTTTGGTAAAAATAATAATTTTAATCCCAATATTAATTTTTATCCGGATTACTTAAACTTAGTTAAAATTAATCATAATCCAATTAATACTAATTACTTAGATGTATCATTTTATATTAAGGATTATAAATTACATAATAATATTTATGATTAAAGAAATGCCGTTAATTTTTAGCATTCTTAAAGTGCCTTACTGGAATTCAAATTTATCTATATCTATATATATATATATATATATATAGAAATATTATATTTAACTATATTTATTGTAATAATGTATTAGTTAGTGATAAATCTCTAATATATATTTAAATTTTAATAACTATTAAACAATGTATTGAACATGGATATCCTGCTAACTTTCTTTACAATTATATTTCTAATAGTTCTCAGTGAAAAATATAATATGTATTAATTATTATTGTGACATTATGTTTTAATATTATTTTAATTATACAATTATTCAATAGATGGCGCCACATGTTTAATAAATTTTTAATATTTTTTTAAATATTCTTCTAATCACTTATTTTCTACAAATTTTTATATCAATATATATATTTATGGTTTTTTAAACATACATATATATATAGACTTTATATTATTCTATCATAATTTACTAACTTTATGCGGTACTGCTTTTACTCTGTTATATTTGACTGAAAACATAACTAGTTGCTATACTCACGAAGTAAGTCTTGTACAATCTACCTTATTGCATCGTCTTTAAATCTATACCTTTGAATACTAGTAGGCTATAATTTTATCGTTATATTTTAATAGTATAGAGCGATTTCATTTGTAATATTTAAATTTCTCCTAATATTATTCTTTCCTTTCCCTTTGGCTCAGTGGTTTAGGCAAATTACAGGTGAAGGTTGGCTAGCCCTAAAACTTGTTTGAACCTGCAATCTTGGTTTCTAAGGCCAGGAGTTTGTTATTGTACTACTGTGGCTAATATTTCCTATTGTTACTAGTTATGTTTGGGTTTTATAGCTATTTGTATATGTTAATGGATTATATATATGTGTGTATGTATCAATCATACTTTTTGTATTATTCTAGTATACCTATAAGGTATAGGAAATAATCATAGTAACTCTTATATGTAATTTTTGTTTTATTCTAGTTTGTCTTAATAGGCGTTTGTTTACGTAACCTCTTACAGTAGTTATAGTTTTGTAATGTTATATATTTATTTATTTGCTAGCATATTTAGTAATAGTTCTTAGTATACTTAGATATAGTTCTTAGTTATTTTTTAGTACTTCAACAAGAATGGCTCAGTGTTGGAACCTCTTTTTAAAGTCTTCTCACTGTATGATATTCTACATGACAGCAAAAAGTTTTCTCTTCAAACCTCAAATAAAATATCAGTAAATATCTATGCATAAGACTCAAATGAATGCATGATGGTTTTATTTCTTTATGGTATGATTTATCAATACTATACAGTTCTGAAATACAATTCCAAATTGATTTTTTTCCCTTTGTATTTATATGTTGTACATCATTCCACACTAATTCATAAAATACTTTAAGAGAAACTTGTTTATTTTACAATAATATGATTAGTACCAATATATTGTTTTAAATTATTAGTATTTTGTTAGGGAATTATTACTATTCAGTTAGTATTTTATTACAGATTAATTTGATATAAATCTGTAATGAAATATTCATACAGTATATAAAGTTGAAACATTGTTATATATTTATTGTGTGTATTCTAATTGTAGAAATTACTGATCTATAAAAATTCTCAAGACTATTATCTTTCTGAAGATATAATTATTTAGTAGCTTTTCAAACATGCAAAGTAATGAATATTTAAATAAAAATTGTTGTGCATAAAATATTTATTCAAAGTTAAATTTAAAAAATATCAGATGTAAACAAAATAAATATTTCCATGCAAATTAAACAAATAAAATAATGAATGACATTAAAAACAGATATATCTAACAATAATACTGAAATGGATTTTCAAGAACAGCAAAAAGGAAATTTTATATGAATATTAGAAAATAAAAGTTAAATCTGGCTATTTTTTCATAATTATGCCAAATTTTTATGTAATAGAATGAATACAATACCACAAACCTTACTACGAAAGAACTTTGCTTACTAAGAATGAATGCATCTTAGCCCATTTGCTATGCAACACAACATTTTAAAATGTAAAAATAATATTTTTGTGAAGTAAAAACACCAAACCATGAGATTTTGTTTGACATTCCACAAACGTTTCTGGTTATGTAAACTTGTAAAAAAGAATGATAGATTATATAAAGTTAGAAAACAAAGTATGTGAGCATTTTGTGTGTGTTAGAGGGGGAAACACAGGGAAATAAATATGAGATGATGACATCGCATGAATTTAGTCCATTGTTTTATCTAGTAAAGAGGAAAAACCATGTAATGAGTGGTGTATGTTTCAATGTGGGGGGGGGGTCTTAGTAATAAAACTAGAAAAAGCACTGACCTCAACAAAACTATATTTTTTGTGTGTCTAGGGAGAAATAAATTATTGATTTCTAAATATGAATACTGAAAATATCTACTGATGCCAAAAAGTTTTAAAGAGGAATAGAAATTTGAAGTGTTAAAGAATTAAAGCCATAAATCTCATTTATTAGAAAATATTAAAAAGAAAATTAAAAAACAAACAAACAAAAAACCAGAAAGACTGATGAAGTGAATAAATGGTAAAATAAAAAACACAAAGTTTCAGTAATAAGGATATATTATTTTATGGTAGAATTTATCTGCTTGTATTAATTGTGCTAAAATTAAACTGTATTGTAAAATTTTACTTATATTGAATGGATGTGTGTTAAGATACACTATTTTCTGTTGATTTAAATTAAGTTTTTGTAAATTTTAAAAATAACTTCTCATATTATTCTAAAAGTTTCATGCAGAAATTAATTGTAAGCTATTTAGAAAGAATTGAGGAAAATGTTATTTATATTATATACCTCTGTCCCTCAAAAAATGTTCTGTCTTTTTCCCTTCCAAGGAATGCAAGACTCGTTCCCAGAAATGCATCAAAATTTCGAAAAATCTAAAAAATTATTTTTAATTGGTATCAATAATTGTATAAAACAAGGATACACATAAATTACAAAATTTATACTCATTTATTTGAGCAAAAAAAAAAAACATGAACATAAAATGTTAATTAGTAATTTGAAAGAATATAATTTAAGAAAACCTAAGCAGTTTATGCTTGTATCACTCAGCCTAGTTAGCTTTGTTTTATGAACAACCTGACTGCAGAAAATGCTCTCTTGGATTCAACTGATGTTGGAGGAATTTTTTTTTCAAACCCTTGCACAGTTTTATAATACTTGATGATCAGTTTTCTGTTGAGACAAATAACTGCATTTCTTGTTTCACTGTCTTGTTGAAGCTAGTACTCTTTCTAATTGATAGTTGAGAAAAATAGGACCTTTGTCTTTGAGTGGATCACTTTTCTAATTTTTCTTCCAATGTTAAAGATTTTTTCAAAGTTTCCATGCCCTCCCCCCCTTTTTTTTTTGAATGCAAAGATTTGGAGAGTTGTTTGCCTTCCTCTCAAAAAGGCTTTGTTATTATTTTAGTTTGCCTTATCAGTTTTTATTTGGTAAATGTGAAATATCAACATTAGCTTCATACTTCCAATATTTAGATATTGCATTAATCCAACTTAACTAACATTGTGCCTCACTAATTTTTTGGACTAGAGAATATTTCATATTCTTAACATTATATTCTTTCAGTTCCCCCAAAATGGAAGAAAATATTCCTTCGGCAATTAGCAAAATTATGTTTCCACTTCATATTCGTAGTGAATTTTTACTGGTATCAAGCCTGTTACATTTGCATGGCCGCGGTAGCCAAGTGGTATAGGTATCGGACCGTGGCTTGCCTTGTCACGAGTTCGAGCCCAGTACCACTAAAGACCCATCGTGTACGGCAGCGATGCACGTTAAATCTGTCAAGAGCTGAAACGTCCTCCCGTTGGTGTGGTGTGGTAGTTAGGAGAGGGGGGTGCCAGCTCAGGTGTCGTCCATGTCACTTGACCATGGTTCAAAATTACGTGGTCCGTCGTCCAAAGCCCTTGTGTAGCTATAAAGTGCGACGTTAATATTCAATGAATCAATCAAACCCGTTACATTTGCAATCAGAGTTTCAAATTCTACATTCACCATGACCTCCACCACATGGCATGGCATAAGTAAGTTGAGTCACAATGCAACAGAGTTGAATGCAGTACGTCTGGATGAATTCCATATGTAGCTTGTTGAATGACAGCTTAGAATTCTGACAGTGTAGAAGTGGAGGATAAGTACACCGATAACTTTAAATATAATCCCAATACCAAAAATTTAACGTATGTCTTATGGACCTTGGGGAGGGGGAACACTGAACGTACAGTGTTGACTTATCACTTGGTCTGCACCAAAAATTTCATGGCTGCAGTCGTCAAGTGGGCATGGATGCAAGCTTGGGGCTGATGGTTTCAAACCTGCAACTCAACAAGTGCCACTACAGACATGCTGCGTAGAGGGGCAGATGCATATTAACCTTTTTGCGATGATGTACTGAACAGAAGATGTCTTAGAGATGGGTTTTTCACATGCATCAACCTCAAATGTCACTGGCAGCAAGGTGATGTACCAGTATATCACAGTTCATACTGATTTACAGGGTAAGTGTGTCATATTTGCATTCTCAAACCATACACATTTAATTAGTGTAATTTTAAACCACAAAATGGGGCTACATGTCCACTACATTTAATTTAGTCAAACCTCTAAGGTTTTGGCCTTGTGTTTGTGAAGTTCTTTCTGATTCTGGTATTTTGTTTAGATTGAGAGTTGGAGACATAAACCAAACTCAGCTGAAGCACAGCTGTAGCTTTATATGTGATGTAAAACATCTGGTGATTTCAAATGCTGCAAACAAAGTTATTCATTGTGTCTTTTCCCCCCCTTTGGTTTACAAAAATTGCACTCTGTTTTAGGAATTCCTGTTGTTGTTGTTTTTAAATTTTTTATTCTGGTATTGTGATGGCTAAGGCTTTCTGGAAGATATTTTCGTAAACGAAATGTGAATAAAAGGGAAAAAATGAAGATGTGTAGTTCGTTTAAAAACAGAAAGGAGTTGATGAAAAGAAAAACAAACTTACTCTTGTGAACTATGCAACACATGATTTTGTGTTTATCCTTGTTTTAAAGATTATCACATACTGGTCTCTCTTCTGAATTATTTGTATATATATTTACAACACCAATATATTTTGTGTTTAGCATGAAAATTTAGATTAAAAAATTTTTTCTTCAAAAGTTTTATTTTTTGCAACTAGATTTTAATGAAAACAGTATCAAAAAGTCTTGTATGATGTACATTAAGTGTAGTTAGTTTCCTGAATAACTAAAGAAATTGGCCTAAATATTTTTTATGTGATGCTTTTTTCAAAAGTTAGGCTTAGTGACATGAAATACCTTGTCCTTTCAGATAATCACGCAGTAGCATTGCACCCTCCCCACAAAAAGGTGCATTGAAGAGCCTATCACCCAATAAGGGGTTTGAGACAGGTGCATATGACACACCCATCATGAAAGAGTTAAATATGTTGAGATTCAGTCCTTCTGTTGGCGTGGTGTGGAAGTTTGGAAGAGAAAACTTGGGCATTGTCATTGTTTTTTTTTTTTATCACGGTTCATAATTACGAGATCTGTCACCAATAGCCCTTGTGTTTACTTTGTAAACCTTGTGTGACAAAGGTTTTCAAAAGAAATGTCTACTGTAAATGAAAATGGGGGGGGGGGGGGGGGGCACACCCTCCTGCACAAGGTTTACTATAGGTAACATGACTTTTGCCTGCA
>BMAV01005555.1:0-15490 GCA_019973955.1 Trichonephila inaurata madagascariensis | reverse complement strand
TGCAAGGATGCACCTTTGTCTGATTAAAGGTGGCTTTGAACAACAGATTCCGTAGCAAAAAGACCTCAACGAAACATACGGTGATTGTGTCTATCATCTGGAAACGTTGCGACACTTGTCCATGCAAGGCCTGAGCATCGAAAGTAGGACAGGCTAGCCTCCTGTTCTTTACTCGGTCCTCACAATAAAATCATTATCCTAATAATTTTAATTGTCAAGTATTATTCTTGGAATTTCCTCTGTAATATTGGCAACATCGAACTATATGTCAATTGGAAATAGTGGCATATGGTAAAAGACGAAGTATGGAAGTATTATGTCGTGTCTTGTCGTCATGTTTGTGTCCGAGAAAAATTGAAAAATTATTAACAGGTGATTTGAAAGAAGTAACTAAAAACTTTTCGAATTTTAAAGTTAGGAAACGAATATCCTAGCAAAATTTCATTTCATTACTTACTTTTTAAAGACTTCATGCGTACATTTACTAAATTCGATAAAAAATTCGCGGGAGGAGTCTTGCATTGGAGAAGAGGGCTTACGGACGCCTTTGTGTTGGGGATAACGCTGACCCGAAATCAGGCGTGTAGTCATGTTGATTCTAAATGCAGTCAGTTAACTATTTGCCATGTGTGGCGCAGCTGACTGTAAAATAACTCGTTGCAGATTTTTTAGAAGTAAAATCAATTTCTGTAAATTCTGTTACAAAAATTTCCTCAAAGTCTACAAGGAATTTCCCTCAAACATCTAAGAAATTCAGAAAATTTACAATACCTGGATCACAACTTCGGCAATAAATTGTTGACCATGGCAGGAATGCTTTATTTCAAATACCAAACTATTGGTAAAAAGTTATGACAAGTGTAATGACATGACAAGTATGACAGTGACAAGTCTAAACAGTTATGACAGAATGACAAGTGTTTGAACCATACAATTAGAGCGATGAGCACGTATCTTTCCTTTGATTTTTTTTCTTCGTACTGAAATCATTCTAGTAGGCTTTGTTCGTTTTCCATTCATCCTTATACGGGTGTCTTAAAAATTTCACTATAAAGTAATATATTTAATAACTCTGTTGTTGCTCAAAATCTTTCATGATGTTTTCGTTCAATAAAATTTGTTACTGGGATGATGACACTGTTTTTAAAATTAAATCCACAACGAGTTAAACGCAAACAGATCAATCTATCAAGGGGTAAATTGTGTGGTGGAGTGGCATTGAGAAACTACACTTTTTGATGAAGGAATGAGCCTAGGTCACATTGTGTTGAAGTCACATGAAACTTCCAACGGTATAATTGGAACATCAAGCCCTGTGGCTGAATGATGGTGTTTCGCGCTTCCACACCACAGGTCCAGGTTTCAAGTCCATGGCTGGGCAAGGTCACCTCAGCCTTTCATCCCTTCAAGGGATCAATAAATGAGTATCAAACGTACTTCAGAACTAAAAACTGGGAGTTTTGCGTCGTACTGCCCAATTGACTGGGACATCTGTTCAGTGTCCAAGGTCGCATATACTGAGATAGGCACGACAGACCGTGATCCTCATGGGCAGTTGCGCCGTTGAGTTTAGTTTAGTTTAATTTAAACATGAAGTAATTACGTAAATATTTTCTCTAAAAAGAAACTATACACGATGCCGTTGAATCAATGTGGTAGGAAATATGAATCAAGAAAATGTATTAACAGAGAATCGTTTTATGTAAAGCCTGTCGGTGTGTATTTATACACCACATATGAGAATTATGAAAATTAAAAGTTTAATATCCCGTAAGAATAACCTTATCTATAAAATGCACATTTACAAACAAGATCAGAATCCAAATACTTCGACGAAAAAATCAATGATAGAATAAATTCCAGCCCTATGTTGTTGCCCAAAAGAATCTCCTTTATGCGTATTAAAGCATTTTTAATTCGGCTCAGGAACTCAAGGGGGAGGGGGATAATTAAATACCTTCAATTGTCAGAGATAAAAAAAAATGCTTAAAAAAAATGGTAAAAAACATGTATCTAAATAAAATTCAAATTTTTAAAATTAGCAATTTTATATTTTTGATACTTTCTTCTTAAAGTTTAATAATTTGTTTTGATCAAAGGTCTTAAATATATGAGGGGCACATAAAGTACGGTTAACTTAATTTTTAAATCCTTATTCATGTATGTCATTTTTAATCCTTATTCATTTAATCCTCATTCATCAATGTGCTTCTCAAAGTTTCAATATTCGCGACCCAATATTCAATCATGATTTTCATCGCCCCCCATACAATAACAATGTATTGAATTCAGTAATTCTACACTTCGACGCTAAAATTACGATACGACCTTAACCTCTTAAGTGCCACCGGCGAATAAAAACGTCTCGCTCAGTCAAAGCATTAATTTTTCCTGGACGTATATATGCGTCTTTTCGAAGTACGATCTTTTCTATGCACTGCTATCCATAAAATTATTCCGAAGGCTTTGGAATGCAATAAAAGGACCTTGACAATGTTTACGAAGAATTTATTTATTTCAGAATACTTTTGTTTCTTTATTCCTCCCTCCTCCAATACATCATCTACATGGTAAATGGCTGGCATTGGGAAGAGAATCGCGTAACTTTTAGTCGGCAGTTAAGTGATTATTTAATCTAAACCGTACCAATTATAAAGTTAAGTGTTAATTTTTGTATGTAATTTTATATATGATAATCTCTTGGGGTTACTGGAAATTATTAAACTGGTTCTTAACTTCGTATTCTTAAATAAATTATAAAATACATTGTGTAGCACTGATACATTTATAAGTGTAACATATCAGTGTAAATCTGTAATTTAACTTTTTATTGTTTCAGAATGTATTTTGTTTGTTTAATTTCGGTAGAATTTAATAGTTTTTTTAAATCATTTTTTTATTATTTTTCAATATGCTCGCGCCCCCCTCGTAGAATCGTCACGGCTCCCAAGGAGGGTGCATCCCACAGTTTGAGAAACGGTGATGTAAAAATTTAAAATTCCTACCGTTACGTTTTTATGTAAATACTTTAAATGTGCATAAATACATTACTTTAAAACATGCAAATGTATTTCAGAAGAAAGAGTATTTTTATAACATATAAAATGCAATTAAATATATATTGCCTGAAGAAAAATGCAAACGCTTTAACATACTATCCAAGGGTTTCTCTTAAAAACAATTCTGGATTTTAATATACCTGAAACAGCAAAAACACTCTTATTCATATTATATTTTGTGAGACATATAAGTGTATACCTGTTTTAGAATGACACAAAAATAAATAAATTCAAATTGTAGGATTTCTGAGTTCCTAAGCATATATTACTAAATAATACATTCTTTCTTGAAATAACAACTAATGAAATATTTTGAAAAAGTATAAAATTCTCTCGATTACATGGAGGAAAAAGGTAAAATTTGTACACACCTATAACAATCGTTTTATCGCCTTAAATTATATATCTATGAGTAATTCATTCGGGTTGGTTGTATAAAAAAGGAATCAAAAATAAATTCCAAATATTTTGTTTTTTAAAAAATTTAAATAAACATTAATTAATACAAGTAATATAAAAATATTTAAGTCAATTCCTACTAAGATCAAAAAAGAAAAATTTTATTTTAGCTACTTTTTATTAAACAGTTACAATCAATATAAATACGTATATGCATAAAGAATCAAACATTAAGGGAAATTAATTTTATTAATTATCATTAAAATATCGTATTGTCATCCAAAACAATCGTGTCTATAAAATTTCAGTTCAACTGAATGCCTTAAAACGTGAGAAAAAACCTTTTCTAGTATAGACAGAAGTCACCAAAAGGGTCGCTAAGTCGCCAAAAATGATGCCAAAGTGGCTGTATTTGTAATTATTTAAATAATTAGTTTTAATCATTTAATTTTTATTAATTATACTAAATTATTGTATTGTCATCCAAAATGTTTGGGTGTATATAAAATTTCACCCTCAATTCACCCTTTTTAAAATGTATTTTAAAAAATTGATTGAAAATTCCACCAAGAAAAAAAAAATAAATAAATAGAGAGTGTGAGCTAATAGAAGAAATTTGGGGAAAAAAAAGCCAGATTTAAAAAAAATGAAAAACATTTGTTCATAGAATGAGGAACGTAAAAGAGGAGAAACATATCCCTGGTTGTGATAAACTAGATTACTTTTAAAATTTCATATTGCTATCTTTTTTAGATTTTATCGTTGAAATTAACGAAAAGAATTTTTTTGTTCATACCTAATCAAACATCTCTACATTTCTATTCAACGTATCAGCAAGAAATGAAGAGTTGCAGATTTTTTTAATAGCATTGTAAAAAATATGGTTATAATGCAAATGTTTGTTTCTTTTGAAATGAAAAAAAAAAGAATTTTACTACGGGGCCTTTTTAAGGATATTGTATATTGTAAAGAAATTTTCCCTTTGGGGTTTTCCCTTTTCTCGATAATATACTTAAAATATTATCGGTGTATAAAACATAATATTCAATAATTATTACATTTCGTTTTCTTTGTGCGGCTGAATTTCAAGTCCGCAATAAAAAAAACTTTAAAACGTAATATGCCCAGAAAACCCCCTTTTATTCTTGTCAAACAATTAACGTAATATGCTCACTTTTACTTTCAATCAGTACTTTTTGCAAACATATTCGCCGTATAATTTCACGAAAAAAATCTTAAATGGGCAATACTCTTATCTTTTGAAGTTCAGATACGGTGTGCGGGTAGATAATAAACATGAAATAATTCAAAAGTCTTTTAAAAAAAATTGAAGTCTAATAATCTAGATGAAACGGGAAAAGGAATATTTATTTGTTGTTGTTCTGTTGTTCCTTATCCCACTTGATCTACAGAAACATCTAGATCAAGTTCTGGGGAAACCCGGGGTGGTTTTAAAAATTTAAACACTGGGAAAAGGGCTTGAGAGCAAGGGCCCTCTCTTATGGCAACCAATACATGCCAAGATGGGGATGAGACACCCCTTTTGGTCACATTGCAATTCGGACAAGGAGAATAAACTTTAAGACCCGCCACATGCCGTTGAGCACGACAACGTCCGCTGCGAAACAATATCAAGAATAGTTTCATCTCGCCTACTGCTTGTCCCCAGAACAGCAGCTCCAGGACGATTTCCTTCATACAAATCATGTACGGGGACCTACCTCCAAGAGGAATTGGGTATCTTTTTGGCCCGGGGTACCCCTTTAAAAAAAGGGGGGCAGCCATCAAAGTGTAGAGTCATTATGGTCCGACCCATCTGCTATCTCATTCCTGCAGATATTAAACGTGTGATAGTACCCACTGAATGGTTTTTTATTTAACACAGTGATGGTGAAGACGAAACAGAATTTTATGATGTAAAAATGACGAATATATCACGAACTTTTCATTTTACCCCAAAATAAAAGTTCATAAGGTATCATTTTCTAAATAAACAATATTAAGATATATGTAGAAATCTACTTTATTATACTCATCGTTCTTTCATTTTTATATGACGTATAACGCACAGCTGTAAATCTCAGTCCTATTTTTTCGGTAATGTTTCACATTATACGCCAGAACTTACGCTACAATAAAAGATCTAAAAGGATTGAAATTCTCTTATGGCTTTAAAATATCTCAACAAACATATTGCAATTTAAACGTATTATGGTTTCATTTATCGTCCCGAATGGGACTCTATAGCCTCGTTTACATGGATGAAAATTACCGTCAAAATACCGACATTGATCCTCTCTAGGCCCGCTTGCACGACGAGCCGGTATTATACCGGTTTGAAAAGCAGATTTGTTTTTTGTACTCCCCTTTTGGGGCAGGGGGAAAGTGGGGGAAAAAGGGAAAAATTTGTTTTTTTTAATTTTCCCTTGATTGGGCCGGACCCCCGGTTTTTTTATTCAAAGAGGGCTGCTGTTATTGATTGTGAACGTTGGTCCACTGAAGAAATAAGAGCTTTAATCAACATCTGAGGAAATTCTGATCAAAAATTGATGAAACTGTCCGGGATTCGGAAGTGTGTAAAACATTTTGTGACGAATTCAAAATTTGGATATGCTCGGACAGTACCGCGAATTCATAGGATAATAAAAGCTTTGAAACGGGATTTTTTTGGAGCTGATTTGATATGGAGGTGCTATGTACCAAGTTGTTGCTTATTTTCGTCAAGATGGGCGATAACATTACAATATGATTACCTTGATGTTTCGATCGCTTAGTGATGGGAATGGCGTCTATTATATTATATTAAACTTCTTTTGTTTCTTTTTTCCGCCGTAACCATTGTGTATATATATAATCATGGGAATCTATCAAACAATCATCAGATTTTCATATAAACGGGGTGAAAAAAAAATACCAGTAAAAAGCTGGCTTTTTTCCCCAACCCCAATTCGCTGGCAATTTGCGGGTTTTCATATAAGCGGGGTCTATGCTAATGAAATGACTATTCTTTTGGCCCAAAGGGAAGCCCCACTGATTTCCATTGTCTAATAATACTGAACATTTTTTTGAGATTGCTCCAAAATAAAAAAATTAAACCGGCGCGATTTTCCCCGACTCCCCTTGGCATAATAGGCAGGCCCCAGGTGGTGTCCTTACCATCAAGGTATATAAACCTCCAGTCCACTTTTTTAAAGATTTGAAAGTGGAAATGGCCTGGGCTATATCAGGGGGAATAAGTCAGCAACAAAATGTTTTTTGAAACTAGGGAAATTTAAAAAATGGCCAAAAAAAACCGGAGTAAAATTGAAATTTCTCACTAATATAAACTTTTAAAAACAAAAAAAAAAAGAGAATCCCATGAACAATAAAGGAAATTTATAATTGTGTTTTCAAGATATTTGTTTATAAATAATCCCGAAATGCAATTATAGTTTATACCATTTCTCCAATTTTAAGGACAGATATTGCAAAACATTTCTTAACTTCAATTTTGTAGATATTCTATATTCATTAATGCTGTAATTTAGCTATATATACACTCATTTCTTACTATATATAATTGGATAGCAGAAGTGTGGTCCTGATCAAAGAAAGGATGCCCAGAACCCCCAAAAAAAAATTAATAAGAGCCTCCATTCTTGAAAATGAGTTCAAGAATGGTCACAAAACAGCAGTAAGACGTCGTCAAAAAATTCGAAATCTACGTCCGACCACCGATACGCCAGTTTCACTCGAAGTAACTAAGTGCTAGTAAACGCGTACTCTCTCACCACACCTGGAAACAAAATTGACTGAAAATGGAGAGCTGGACTCATCAGTACAAGGATTAAGTTCGAAGAAATAAACTCTCTCCATTTTCAACACACAACTAAGTGTGAAGAGAGTAGCTTCCGTGGTATCTTTTTAGTTGAGTCAACTAGTGAGATGCTAACGTGGTTTTAAAGAAAACTAGGGGAGTGTCACAGCTGTGAGTAAGTACCATTGGACTACATGTAAGGGGACACAGGTAACTCTTCAAATTTAACTTCCACAGCTGTCAGTTCCTTCTGTAAGGTGCAACCAAAGTTTACTCGTATAACAGGGCACAAGTCAAGCGTTATTATCCCACAACATCGGAATAAGATTGTGCCCAAAGCAAAAATCGCAAACGCCAAAATACTGGTGCAACATAGCGAAATTATCAGTACAACTTTTATGGAACTTTAGTAGAAAAGGAAAAAGGGAAAATTTAAACAGCAAAAATAGCCCTTATAAAAAAATAATTCCTGGCCCTTAACGCTTCTAATTGTTATGCTTCACTAGACATGAAAAATAAATCACAATAGTATTGTATGATCGTATTTCATCTCAATATACTTTGATAAATAAATTCGGTACAAATATTTATTTGATCTGGTAGCAAACTTTTAAAATAAGCTGTACTTGAATAAATAAAATACACTTATTCCGTATCAGGTCTATGTTTCTCCAGATTCAACACACATAAAATAAAAATGATAGAAGGTTTTTTTTCCCTTTCCGTTAAAAAAATCACTTTAATCCAACTGGATCAACAATATTTACATTTTAAATGCGAGTAAATCTTACAAAATGGGGAAATACGTCTGTGAATGATTCTCTTTTGTTTGCGGACTTAAAATCGCTTGAGAACAGAAGAAAAGAAAACAATTTAGAATCCTGGTTGGAATGGGGGGAAAAAACAAAAACTTTTTAGTTTCAAGGATTTTTTTTCTGTTAAAAAGAAGATAGTTTTCACAATAAGCTCTAGCTCTGCAAGAAGCTTCAGTAATTCCTTATAAAAGTGAATGGCATAATCGCGTTATTATTCGAAACATATTTACGTAAGATATCAATACCGGTACTTCTTTCTAAAGAAATAAAATGTGTCGTGGACATTTATTCTTTAAAATATGGTTAGAAAATGCAATTTTTATTGTTTACAATATTATTTGTACTTAAGAGAACGAGCGAAAATTTGAATTTTAACAGAATTTTGATTTTTTAACAGCGATTAGAGGTTATTGACACAAGATTTTGAGAGATAAAATGAAGGACATAAAACTCAAAAACATAATAATAAAAAATCAAATACAAATTTACAGGCATACAATTTTATTAAATTATTTGGTTAACTGTCTGTTGTAATTAAGTGTTAAGTTTCTTATATATATATAGTAGTAATCGTAACTTATTTTGGAATTGTTTTGTAGTTATAATAGATTTTTCTTCTAACTGAAAAGAGTTAACCCATTCTTATACATGTACAATAACACCATCTCAAAAGTCCTAGAAATATTGAGCATTGTAATCACAATTTAGAGTAAATCAAATGAATTAAGTCATTACCCACTCTATTATTCTGATGTTTCTCCCCTCTGCATCGTCCTTCTATAGGCTGGGAAAAACCACTGTTATTGTCACAAATAATTATTCTAGAACCTCCTCAAGTTTTCTAGGGAAATCTATTTTTGTCACCAAGATCCCTTCTCTCTACTTAGTATCATAGAAGATTATCCTCTCTTGATCTACAAATAATTATTCCCGCCACAATACTCTTCTAGCAGAAAAGAGAACAAAATCCGAAATTCGTATAAAAATATTTTTATTATAATGTATGATAAAATAATGAATAAAGTTACTTTTTCACATAATACAGTCAAAAAATACTATCTTATTCAAATACAGAATTTTTATTTATTATTTTTGGTATTGAACTAAAGTCTCGTGTTCGATAAGTTGTCTAATGATTATGAAGATATAAAACAAGAATTGAAAGAACTACAGAAAATTTTCCGTTGGTTTTTCCCTCTTCAATACTTAAAGAATCAATTTCATTGCACAAATTTTAATGAATCTTGATGTTCGGAATGTTATGTGTAAAAAAGAATGAAACCAAGAAATGCGCTTAAATATACTTTTACATATCCATTTTTTGAATTCAACTACATTCCTCTTTAAAATTTTAAGTTTTCCTTTTTTCACAATTATTTGTGATGAATTAAATAGAAAACAAATTAACTATTTGATTAACGATTAATTATTTCTTAATGACGATTGTTTGTTAATGCAAACAGAGAGTCACTGGTGACGAATCTCATGATTTTCAATCATGTTCACATGAGAAGGAGGACACCAAATTTGGAACTTCTCACTTTAAGATGGCATTTCACGTCAATGTGAGTACTCTGGGTTTCGGCAGATTTAAGGAGCAGCACTCTTTAAAGGTATCAGGATTTGAACCATCTATCCGGCAACTATCACTCGGATATCAAAGACGAAAATTATTAATTAAACGCTGAAACGTGTATATAAAAAAAGAGAAAGGAAAAAAAGAAAAGAGAGAGAAATTACAAAAGAGAGAGAGGAAAGAGAAAGCGGGAGAAAAAAAGTTAAACATAGAAAGAGAAAAGGAAAGAGAAATAGAAAGGGAAAGAGAAATAGAAAGAGAAAGGGAGACAGAAATAGAAAGAGAAAGAGAGACAGAAATAGAAAGAGAAAGGGAGACAGAAAGAGAAAGAGAGACAGAAATAGAAAGAGAAAGGGAGACAGAAATAGAAAGAGAAAGGGAGACAGAAATAGAAAGAGAAAGGGAGACAGAAAAATAAAGAGGAGGGAGAGAGAAAGAGAGACAAAGAGGAAAAAGACAGAAAAAGAAAGTTAAAAATAAAAAGAAAGGGAGGGAGAGAAAAAGAGAGAAAAGAAACAGTAAGTTAAAAACAGAGAGAAAAGAGGGACAGAGAAAAAAACAGACAGAATGAAACTTTTTGAAGAAAGCAATTTTGGAAAAAGCATTGTATGTGTTCTGCTTTTATTTAGATGTGGAAGAATATGAATAATGTAATTCAAGGAAAGTATACTAATATTATTAGAGGTGTAATATGGAGTTGGTCTTTTATGTAGAGGAATTTTAAATTTACTGACTTTTTTTAATTTCGGAAACAGCTTTCAAATCGTCACATAAGATAATCCGGAAAAACATACATACATACATTACAATTTAAGCATCCCACTTACATCAGTGCATATTTTGTCGTTTCATTGAATTAATTTCTTATTTTCATTTGTCATCAAAATGAATTCCCAAAATTTTCCGAAATTCGCTCCATGGTTTTCTAATGCGATTGCAACATCTATTTTAAACATTTCGAGTGAATTTTAAATTAATTTAAAACTTCGAAATGGAAAGCATTATCTTCCTAAGTAAAAGAACATCAAAACAAATACATTTTCTTATATATAGCTTTATAAAAGGGCCCGAGGAATATATTTTGAGTTACTTATTCAAAAAGTTTAAAACCCCCAATTTCTTTCCCGCCTTTTTTGAAAAAAACGAATCCTATTATTTAAAAGGGTGGGATTTACAAAAAAATTTGAGAACTTTCAACATCATAAAAAGAGCTTTAATACTTGAAGTAAATAGGTTAACAAAACATGTCCCTTTGAGATACTTATGACTTTTTCACGCACAAAATATTATTTTTTTCTAAAAGCTGCAGCAATTTGAATCCATAGGATTTCTAAGTTAGACTCAGCATTTACTTGTACATTCAAAAGATTAATTATATGCGTATTTTAGCGATTCGGGGCTTATGAAATGAAATTATGTTGCAGCAAAATCAAAAACCCATTTCAGTTATAAATATAATTTTCATTCTAAAATGGTTTTCCTAATTACTACGACTTACAATTATTATATTTTCGTAATAAAATTTTTTTTTGAGTAAGTATGCTCCCTTTGTTTTTTTTTTAAACTAATATCAGCTTAACGATTTTTAATCAAGAAAACCAGAATAATTATTTCAAATAACTTCCACACAAGACCAGCAAGCTATCCCTACACTTTAGAGGATGTGTAATATATATATATCATGTGTTGGATTGATTGATTGAATATTAACGTCGCACTGTTCAACTACACGAGGGCTTTTGTCGACGGACCAGAAATTTGAACCATGGTAAATGCGTGGACGACCCCTTTTAACTGGAAATCCCTCCTAACTACCACACCAACCAACGAGGACATTTCAGCTCTCGACAGATTTAATGTCCATCGCTGCCCTACACGGAGGGTCTTTTAGTGGTACTAAACTCGAACTCGTGACAAGGCAAGCCACGATCCGATACTTATACCACTCGGCTACCGCGGCCACATATCATGTATTGGAGTAATTCTTAAAGATTGACAGGATAAATGTAAAGTGCAGCCATTTATCATATCATATTTTATTCCAGTGTTCAGCAAAATAGTCTGTACTCGAAGCCATGACAGAGCAAGTCCAATTTCAGCGTCGTTCGTTCACGGGTTTCAGTAAGTCCGCCGAATTAGAAGTCAAAGTACTTATGCGGGAGGTGGGTTTAGTTGTCCTGGTAAGAAGTTTACCCCAACTGACACATAAAGGATGGAGATTCATTTCATATTATATATATATATATATATATATATAAAAAAATAAATTTTATAATATTTCAAAACCGAAATTAGAAAAGAACATAACAAAAATAAAGTAAAAAGAATATAAAAAAACAGAAGATCGAAAAAATACTAAAAGGAATTAAAAAGAACTAAAAAAAAGAACCTAGGAGTGAATGAAATTTTTCGACTTAGGACGAATAAGTGGGTTAGACTAGTTTTGGCGCCAACCTTTTTCAACTCTGGAAAACCAAAAAAAAGAAAAAAAATTTAAAAAGTATATAAAAATTAAAATATATAAAAATAAACAAAATTCAAATTTAACAAAAATCACAGAATATGATAAAACCCTTTTAAATTTTTTTTGAAAAAAATTTCCCCCCCCAATTTTTAAAGCAGAAAAAAAAAATTTTTAAAACAAATTTTCCTTTTTACAGATCCTTTCCAAGGAATCGAGTTTTGGGGTATCTCTGAACGCCAACTCCCTTTTTAACACATAGATGATATCGAGATAATGACAATAAATTTTGGTAGGTTTGAATTTTTTTGATTGTCAAAAATGAAAAATTTTGGGTTCTAATTTGGTTGGTTGAAAAAAATGTAAGATGTTTAAAATGTGGGAAAAGATGAAAACTTTTTTGAGTGTTATGATATAATCTTCACAGCAAAGCCCAATAAATCGGGTTTGAAACCTATTTTGTGTGGTGGTTTTGGGGAATGAAGAGCGACGACTAATAAGGATGAAAAAAGTTCTAAGTTAAAGGGTATTCATGATCAAAAAAAATTTTTTAAAAAATTTTTGATATTTTTAAAAATTTATCGATTTTGTGGGTAGTTGTTATCATTTCAAATAAAAATTCAAAATAACATTCTGTAAATTGAAAAATCAAGATGTTCCAAAAGGGTTTTTAATTATAGGGAACTTAAAAGAATCTTTTTGTCAAAATTTACTGGCACATTTTGTTAATTGATCAAATCTAAACCCAAAATTTACCTTTATTAGAGTTAAAAGTTTGTTTTAAGGAGGTTGAGATAGTCGGGGGAAAATTTTAAAATTTGGTTTATATTCATTTTTTTTTCCCAAAAAATTATTAAATCATAATATAACGAAAAACGAAAGAATCTTAAAATATGGTAAATTTAAAAAAATTTAAATACAGGTTCGCTAAAAAATTACTAGCACCCCCCCTGAGGTAACCCTTTTTGATCTGTTTATAAAGATTCGTTAAATGCAATGGGAAATTTTTTTTAAAACGAGGTAAACGAATATCAATTTCTTTTTTTATTGAAGTATATAGCCTTTTTCATCATAAATTAACTTTTTGGAACCCGAATCATAAACATAAAATCAATAGAATTGGTCCCGAAGTCAAAACCATGCATGGAAAAATTAACACATCTTGGGGCCTGGCAATTTCTAAACTATTTTAATTATTGCCGGTTTTGTAAAATTATCAATTAAATTTTTAAGAAGAGACGTAAAAACTTACCGACCCCGTGATATATGTATTGCCCTGGATACTACGAAATTTTATAGGGCTTTTGAAATTTTGGTGTTAAAAAAAAACGGGGTATTTAATATTATTTAGATGAATATTCAGTCTTTTTTAAAACTGACGATTATATCTTCTCATTTCTTGAAATTGTTTTTTTAAATGCATTATTATTTAAAATTTATTATTTTATTTTACTGTAATAATATTTACAGATTTTGGCATAATAGCAGGCCTTATCAACATATGTAATCACGAAGTCTTTTTTTAATTTTCTATTGATGATTTAAGACTTTTTAATAATTTCTTTTCAACACAAATCTAATTTTTTTGAATTTCTATTGCACATAAAATCAATAAGATATATATATATATAAGATCTATATATATATAATACACTTCATTAAAATATAAATTCCCCTTAGCCCGATGATTTTTTTAAATCTATCAAAAATTTCAAAATTTGCAAAAACTTAGAAAAAAATATTTATATATTTAAAGATATTTTTATTGATATCATAAGAAAGTTTTAACAAATTAGAAAAATGTAACAAAAGAGTATTTCAGCAATTTCTTATAGGCTTGAAAGGAGTTTCATAATAAATCTGCAATGTTCTTACTGCTCATATAAAGAAACAATTTTTTCTGATTTTTTCGTAATTTTTTCACCCGGGAAAACGCAGGGGTTCAAAAAAAAATTTGGGGGTTTTTTCGATTTTTTACCAATAAAAATAAATCATAAGATAACTTTAAAGGTTTATGAAAATGTTAAAAGAAAACAATTATTTTGGAGCCAATATTAACCAAATATAGTGCGTGCTATTTTCTAACCGTGCATTAGGTCAAGTTTTGATGTGCAGAGACCATTCATTCTGAAGACAGAGCGTTATTCATCTTTTCATTTTTGACGCCCAGGAGCGAACAGAATCACCAGATGGATTTTTTTTTCCGAAACCACCAGATGTTGAGCTGGCCTTGAACGGTGCGCGTTTTCCTCTGTTTTTCTTCTCCTGCACCAGGGATGGTGAAGCGATGGCACGCGACACAATATTTTGGACACGCCACCGTTCAAAACAGTTTGCATTTTAGTTCAAAATAACAAAGTTCACTATGAAGTATGACGACCAAACACGAGGTAGTGGGAAGCACATTCGTTTGTTATTGCCTTACAATCCTAATATAAGTTATTTGAAATCAAAGCAACAAAGAGTCACACCAAGTTACTTCCCTTTTTGTTTATACTTTAAAAAAAATTTGCAATAGGTCCTATTTGTTCGTATTAAATAAAGAGTTTTGAGTTGTTAGTATTTTAGTTGTAGTTATATAATTTTCACAATAATCACAAGTCAAAATTATTTGACGGCATGTCTATACCTCATTAAATATTTTTTTCCAAAAAAATGGCACCTTGATCCATAAAGGTTCACAACCCCTGTCCTACAACAAGAGATGAATGGATTTACCAGAATGCAATTAGCAACTATGAACACTGTAAGCTTGTGGTAAACAAGCAATAAAAAAAATTTATTTTTACTTGATAAAAAATTTTTTTAGCTAATTTTATTAAATAGTTAAATTAATATAAATATGTATATCTTGGGGAGAATCACAAAAAAGTAGTAATAATTTTTTAATTATCATTAAAAAAACTATTGTCATCCAAAAAAAATTGTGTATATAAAATTTTTGTGCAATGTAATTTTTAGAACGTGAGAAAAAAAATTTTCAAGTTTTGAAAGTCCCAACGTATCTTTTTTAATTTTTAATAATTGTTTTAATCAATTTAATTTTTTTTAATTTAAAATTTTTAAATTTTATTACCCCCAAACAACAGATATAAAAATTTTAGCTAATTGAGTTTTTTAAAATGTATTTTTAAAAATTAAAAAATTTCCCCCAAAGATAAATAAATAAATAATAGAGAGTGTGAGGAAATAGAATGAAAAATGATGCTGAATGTGCTTTAGGTAGTAAATTTTTCGCCACGATAAGCCTTTACCTTTAACAAATTTGTTCATTCTTTGAATAATCAATATCAAAAAATAAATGTCTAGGGTTTTATATAAACAATACTAAATTCTTTTACCAGAACAGAAAGGGGCTTATATCCAGTTTTGTTACTTAATATA
>BMAV01005554.1:318027-341582 GCA_019973955.1 Trichonephila inaurata madagascariensis | reverse complement strand
AAAAAACTGTTAAACTGATAACATAAAAAAATTTAGTCTTGAAAAGACTTTTTTTGGTAAACCGAAACAAATATTTCAAAAATATGAAAAAAAAAATTAGCAGAATAAAGAACGCAGTATAGCTCATCAAATGTAAACAAACATTAAGAATGGATTACACTCTTCACTTTACTTCAAAACTGCTTAACTGTGTTAGAATTAATTAAGTTGGCTAGAAATGAAAGTGCGTCTCTTAGAGAGGAATGATGTCAGAATGTGAATTCTGACGAGCATATTAGTTATCATAACTTTGGATTTTTTTAATTTAGAGCTCTGAAATTTTGTGAGGTAATAGAAATGTATAAGGAATAATTTAGACAAAAAAAATTTTTTTGATATTTTGACCGATTTTCGTCAATTGAATCGTAGCGTGTCCCCTTAAAAGTGAGTGAGTGAATATTAACGTTGCACTGCTCAGCTACACGAGGGCTTTTGGCGACGGACCACGCAATTTTGAACCATGGTCAAGTGACGTGGACGACACCTGAGCTGGCACCTCCCTCTCCTAACTCCCACACCACACCAACGGGAGAACGTTTCAGCTCTCGACAGATTTAACGTGCATCGCTGTCCTAAACGGCAAGCCTTTAGTGGTACTGGGCTCGAACTCATGACATGTCTGCCACGATCCGATACCTTGACCACTGGGCTACCGCAGCCCCTACGATTTTTTAAAAGAAATCTGTTTCATTTTCAAGCAAGTGTTTACCGTTCCATAAATGAAGGGTAAATATTTTCAAATGGACGTAATTTGTATGTCAACATTCTTGAAAAAAAAACTATTAACAAACAAAATACATTGAAGAAAATCCTTAACACAGTACAATTATCTAAAACAATAAGAGAAATTAAGGACTAGATTGTAACAAAAAAAATATATTATTTAGTTTCTAAAGCAATAACATTAGCTTTTCATTTATTGAAGGAACCTTTTTTTAACCTTCTTTTCCAATAACTGTTAAGAAGCCTAGTTACCTTAATGGTCATGGTCATGAACTCTTGGTCAGTGTATCATGAATTCAGGCCTTGGTACGACTGAAAACCTTCCACGTAGAGGAGCTGATGCACATTAAATCCATCGTGGCTCGAAGTCCCATGTTGGACAAGTGTTTATGTTAGGGGAATGGAGAGTGCTAGCTCGGGTGCCGTCCTCGTCACTTGACCGTGGCTCAAAATTACTAGGTCTGACTAGACGGGGAGTTGTTTCCCGAGCGATTGGTTTGTTGCTGTAAGCCCTCCTCGTGAGAGCTCGGCTCCTTTAGGCATTCTACCAATATCCCATGGGTATCTTTATAGTGAGTCACACCTGACCCCTTATATAACCCGTTAATAAACATTCTCATTCCAGTAACATTTTACCCCTTAAAAGGTCAATTTGTTAGTCCAAAATAATAAAAAGGCACATTTTATATATATATATATATATATATATATATATATATATATATATATATATATATATATATATATAATGCAAATAATTAAACATAATACTTAACAGAATGCGAAAATGGAAAAGTTTTATTTTAATTTTGAATTTTAAAGCCTTCACACTATTTTTTTTTATAATTGTGGAACACAAAATACCCTAAAGGTTTGCTTTTTACAAGTACACTCTGCATGCTATGAGAAAGGTTTCGTGCATCTTAAAAGAATTTATCTCATGTTTACTAAAAAATTTCATGTTCGTACCTCTCTTTTAAAAAGGTTGAAGAGATCTTGTGTGTTTGGTTAGAGATGTTAGATTAAAATTATTTTTCTACAATATTAATAACCAAAAGCGTTGTTATAGATAATAGGAGTTGACGTATAGATAATATGACGTTGTTATAGATAATAGGAGTTGACGTATAGATAATATGACGTTGTTATAGATAATAGGAGTTGACGTATAGATAATATGACGTTATAGATAATAGGAGTTGACGTATAGATAATATGACGTTATAGATAATAGGAGTTGACGTACAGATAATATGACGTTATAGATAATAGGAGATGACGTATAGATAATATGACGTTGTTGTTATAGATAATATGAGTAGTGAATAGTACAATGTGTGTACATAGCAACATTTCCTAACCCCAACACTTTCTCCCCGCACAGCGCAATCAGTCCGGTCCAAGCTTTTTCCATCTTCCGTTTTATTGTGCATTGTCATTTCAACAGTAGGTTTTTAAAAATATTTAATACTATTAAGGCTATCTTCGGCTAATGTTAAAGAATAGGACTCAAATTCGAAATATTTTTTCAGATATAAAAGCATTCAAAACCTTAATATTATATTCTGACTCTACTATTCTGTAATGAAGTGATAATAAACCTGCGGCCCGCGGGCCTTTTCTGAGTAGCCCGGTCAGGGACCATTGCACTAAGGAGTTAAATTACTAGCGAGAAATTCTATCAATCAAATATATCAATTTGTATTTTTAGTAGTAGAATGTGTAAGCAGGAGGTTTGGTTATAGATGAAAAGAAATAGAAATTATCCCATAACTCAGTAAAAATACATGAAAATAAATATTTTTATGTGTATATTTGATCGAAAAGACGGTATGGTATTAAATTAAAGCCAAAAATGAGTTTTAATATTTTTGATCAATTTTGCTTTGTCCAATGTTGCGTTGGTCTTATAGTGTTTTTTTCCCATTGTCCGCATGTTGCGGTCAGAGCGAAATGCCTGTCTTGTGTATGCGGCCCGGCAGAAAAAAGGTCGAGTACCCCTGCTGTAGAGAATCACTTATTTTATTATACCACTAATTTTTATCCGAATTGACACATTTTTTCTTTTATAAAATGTGTTTTACATTTTTTCTCCAATATCGAAATCATAAATGATCAATCCCTTTACATGTTAAAAGGAAAAACTGATTATTTACGAAATATTTTGAAGTTTTAAAAACACTATATTATAAACAAATGCATAAGTTACAATGTCACACATTTTTATATAAAAAAAATTGAGGTATTTTTTCTGTCCGAAAATGTGCTCCACATTAAGTTTACGTTATCGTAAATATGGAGAAAACAGCCTTAAGAAGCTATTAAATGTACCTAATCTTTTTCTTGTAACTATTTAGTACAGGGTTACCCAACCTTTTTCCCTGTTGGGCCATATACATATGTCAGCTATTTCACGCGGGCCACATAATTATGTTAGTTACTTTATGCGGGCCGCAACATGAGGAAAAATGGGGGCGGGGAAATGCTTTAAGACCAAGATAACATCGGAAATTTAAATGGTAGAAAATTGATCAAAATATTATAACTCGAGTTTTGCATTTTATAATTATTATTTTTTATTTTTGTCACCGACACTAAATTAGAAGCATTTAAGAAACACCCCTTCACAATTTCTGCATCAGTAAACGGTTTCATATGATTACCAATAATATAACAAATTTCATAGGATGTCTGTTACCGCTGTGACATTACCACTGACAAAACACTTTGTTGCTGTTGCAAAGATTATTCAAGAGAGAAAGCCTATTTATCATCTCTTCAAAGAGATCTTTGAGGAAAAGTGTTATTGAATGACTCCTGTTTATTGGTATCGTTTAAATACAGCACATTCGCAACAAATCAAACAATTACTAATCTAAGTCTTTTTTTTTCACTACCAAATAGTCAACCTCCCAATCGTCTTGAAACGATTTATTTTTTTCGAATATTTTTCACTTGCAAGATATGAAAGATAGTTAAAATTTAGTTCCACCCATAAAATTGTCGCTACTCCACCGTTGTCTGTTATTACTAACCGTAAACGTTCCAAACAGAAAAAGAATATCAATTCGTACCCGAACGACACCGAGAGCAAAAAGCAAAATTGATATATTTGATTTCTTGACACAGAATTTCCCACCAAATTTTCCCTCAGGTGGCTCACCTTCTTTAGGTGGGTACGCGTGTCACACAATCCCAAGGTACCCTCTCTCTCTCTCTCGTGATCTTTTCCTTTTCCCAAAGGATTTACTATCTTTGGTAAACACGGGTGTCACGACCCCGGGGTACCCCAGTGATCCTTCTCTATTTTCGACCCTCCATCTTGTCATCCAATTTCTTTTCTTCTTTTCCCATTCAGACCACAGACCTATGAATGTTTGGCGCAGTATAGCCAAAACTGGCTCTTGCGCCATAAAACACCAAACTCAACTCCCACCAAATTTTTAATACAATGTTCTTAAATAAGTAAATTTCTCACAGCAGGGGACTATGACCGGGCCACTTAAAAAGGCTCGGTGGGCCGCACGTTGAGTATCGCTGATTTAGTATATGTCCTCCCATCTCAGTAAATGTTAAAAAATACTATATACTTGTTTCCCTTTAATAAAAATTAATCTGACTTTTTATCATAAAAAAGTATCAAATACCTAAACTCATTCCCCTTTTGGCAGAACTTAATATAAATTTTTTATTTTATACGATTTTGAAATATAGAAAAAACGCTTTTGTGTGGATCTACCTTACTGAACATCATAGTTAAAAATATCTGTTATTTACCCCGAACACTTTTTTTGGGGGGGTGGGGGAGGATTTCTCATTTTGTTACAAAGAGCTCTGGATTATCCAGAAATATAAATTTCATCAGTCTGGTATCAAACAATGAACAAAGTATATTCGCTAAATAATGCAATTCATAAAACTTAAAATGTTCCATCCAATGGTTTAATTGAAACCCAAACCAGTGTTACAGCAATACAAAAAGACCATAATTTGTGGAACGTAGAGCGTTTATTACAGATTCAAACGGTAAATTTGAATCGTTCATTTTCTCTATCAGGTTCAGGGGGTAAACTAATGGTTAATTTGCGTCTGTAAATAATTGGTAAAATCTGTCTTGAGAAAATCCATTTACATTTGAAGTTTAATTCTGAGCAAATGCGCTTCTATTTGTGATTGAGAAACCCTTTAATGGTAGCGATAACTCAGAGAGAAATTCTGCTCTTCTCTTGAGAGAGGTGTCCCTCTCTCCCTCCTGCAAGAATCGGCTCTCCCGTCATGGACCATTGCCATGGAGACGGTTCCTGCGAGAGAACGCGTCTTTTGACGGCTTGTGTGTACCGGAACTCGAAGTTAAGGATGAAAGCCCATTTCGTTGAGTGGAGTTATGGGGAGAAGTTGCATTAACAGGCGCTGGAAAGAAAAGGTTTTGTGACAGCATCGCACAATGTTGACGGTTTCGTTTGGTGTTTTCGTATTTAATTTCCTGTTTTGTTGTTATTGCAGAAAAGAAACAGGTTTCCGTAAATTGGCTTACGGAAATAATGCCTGGGAATCGTCGCTGTGGTTATTTTTTTTATTACAGTTATTTTCAATGTACTTATGTCCTAAAATTGCTCAATTTCTTTATTTGTCATAGAGGAAGGGATGAGGTTGTTTTCTATTACTGTGCACTTGTTTTAATAAAAACTGGTACACTGCATTTGAGCCAATATTGCTATAAAATCAGCTCAAAAATCAAATAAAATAAATTTGCCTCCTTAAAAGCAGTAATAGGTTTTAAATTCATTAATATTTATTAGTCAGTCAGAATTTTTTTTTTATATGAACTTCGATAATAATGCCAATAATATATTTTGAAATTTTAAGCTAATTATTGCTATTTTTACTCAAAAACGAATAATATAATGTCATTTACTTTAAAGAAAAGTTTTCACTTTTAATTGAATATACAATAAAAAAAACATGTCTTTTTTTCCTTCTGACCATCTTATTAGGATATGTTGTATTGTATTTGTACGAGAATGAAAATCTTCTCTTTATACCAATCGTTTGAAATTATATAGAATAATATTTAATTAACGTTGCTCTATATGGTTTTTAATACAAGGATTTGATAAATTTTGTACCAAATAACGGCAGGGTTTACTATATACTTCTAACGCAAAATTAATACAGAGAAACTATGTATTAATAATTTTAGAAAAAAAAGTAGCGTATAAAAAGAGAAATATAAAAATCTATCATTTGAAGTGCTAAATAAAATAGTATATTAACTATTACTCAAGCAATAAATTTAGTTTTCTATTAATGACACAAAAAAAAATTCAGTCAATTTGAACCATGGTCAAGTGACGAGGACGATATCTGAGCTGGAACCCCCCTCTCTTAACTACCGCACCAGCGGGAAGACATTCAGCTTCGACAAATTTAATGAGCATCGCTCCCCTACACGGTGGGTCTTTAGTGGTACTGGGCTCGAGCTTGTGACAAGGTAGCCACGATCCGATACTTAGACCACGAAGCTACCGTGGCCACTTCATGTTAGTCAGAGAGGTATAGTCTTTATATAAACATTAGATACTACCTAATATTTTACTACACCATTTTTTTTTTAGTTCCAATGATATCATTTGAAATATCGCACAATGTTTTATTAACTGCATGAAAAATGTGAGACTTGTCTTAATTTAAAATTTTCATATTCAGATTTAAAATTTTTTCTCCTTAATAACGTACAAAGGATGAAATTTTTAGACTAAAAGAAACTTTCAATGAGCAGAAAATATATCAACTAAATCATCCAAAATATCAATCCAACTAAAATAATAACTTTTAAGAAAATAATTTTCGAACACCACACAATGTTCACCATCTGTTTTACAGATTCTAATTCAGTCATATTTTCTGAGTCAAGTATTTCAAATAGAATAATATAAAAACAGGTAACAGCACTTTAAGTAATACTAAATAAGTATAATAATAATTAATACTTTGAGAAATAAATAAAATTTCGATCAGATACTTGAAAATATCTTCTTAAAGTGATATAAAACTGAAAAAGTAACTCTATTTACTTCATTTGTGCAATACACTACAATTTTATACATTATAAAATTATGTATTCCTTTTTATAGAGCTGCGGTGTATATCAGCAGCTTGGCGAAACCAGCAGCTTGGCGAAATGTGAAAAATCTTACACTTGGCAACCCTGTGTCAGTGGATATAAATACATTCACTCGAAGCCTGTTAATCACTTCCAACTAGCTCGGTCGACTAACGATCGTCGATGTTTTTGGTTTAATTTAATTAACTATGTTGTGTGTAAATAAAAGTTATGTTGTTCAGTAAATGCTCGTCTAACAGTCATTTACGGAGCCATTATACTTTCTTTAAAGATACTTCAAAAATCCCTTTATTTCAAGTAGGAGAGGTTACACCCTGTTCATACAATTGCTCAAACTGTAATTTACATGTATTATGTAGTTCTATTTATTTGTTCTTTTCTTCGCAAAATTCGTTCTTGGTGCTCTTCTTCAATTAAATTCATCTCTGAAGCTGCATTGCCCGACACTTCATTGATTAAAGTCTTCAGACCTTGATAAACCTGCAACTCCTGAGCATCCTGGAAAGTTGATAAGTCTTCGTATGGAACAATGCCTTTCTTCTCACGCAGCGATTCCAGTCCGGGTAATCGTTGTGATATTTCTCTGCAAGAGCTTGCAATATTGTACAGTCGTAACCATGTTGGCGACATGATATGAAACGAAGATCATGGTTGCCAATTCAGCAAGTACGACACATGTGAAATAGGGGTCAAAAACTTGGTGTGTTATCTTGAACCTTTGCATTGTTGTGATAGTACATACTCAATTTATTACAGCATAACGAAAAACTTTTTATATATAGTGGAAGTAATTATTAGCTAATAAATAGTTATTATTATGATTATTATTATAAATAACTATATATCTCTAATTCAAAAAGCAATCTAGCCTCAATAGTACTTTAGCATACTCATAGGCTCAGAACTAATATTACATTGATACAACAAATTTTTACAGAGATAACCTTTTTACTGTCTCTATTTTATTCAATTCCTACTATTAGCTCGCACTCTCTCTATATTTTTTATGTATTAATTTATTTATCTTGGTGGAATTTTCAATCGTTAATAAAATACATTTTAAAGCGCTCAATTGAACTGAAATTTTATATACATGATTATTTTGAATGACAATACAATAATTTAATTATACTTAATAAAAATTAATTGATTAAAACTTATTACTTAAAGAATTACAGATACACAGCTACGTTGGTTTCATTTTTAGTGACTTGGGTCAAAACTTCCAAGAGATTTTTTGTCTCACGTTTTAAAGCATTCAGTTGATCTGAAATTTTATATACACGATTGCTTTGGATGACAATACGATATTTTAATGATAATTAATAACCACTTAATGTTGTGATTCTGTCATATGTAAATAAATATTTCTATCACAATTGTAACTATTTAATAAAAAGTAGCTAAAATAAAATTTTTCTTTGTTGATTTAAGTAGGAATTGACTTATAAATTTTTTTTTATGCTACTTGTTTTTCATTAGTTTTTATTAAATACATGCATATATATGTAAATAAAATGTGTAATAATCTTAAGAGCTAATAAGCTTAATTTCGAATAAGCTTATAAGCTAATAAGCTTAATTAGCAAGCTTAATTTAACTGGTTTGCATATTTTACTAAACTATACTAAAACTTATAAAGGAAAATGAAGTTAGAAGTAATGTAGAGAGTATACGAAAATAAATTTCTAAAAACCTAAATCACCATAATCCAATAGTAACAAAAAGCAATTTATTTGTATACAGATATATTTTAATATATATATATATATGTACTATTTCTGAAAGTATTTTTAAAACTAAGTAAAATCAAGTGAATTTTTTTAAAATTTATTTTAAAAGAGAGCCATATTTTAAGTATATTTAAGGTTATTTAAAAAACGAGACCATTCATAAAGCATAGAGTAATACTGACAGTAAGTGTGTTGCTCAAAAAGGTTTGTTCAATAATATTCTGAAACAAAAAAAACTCTTTTTTAACTATACATAATGACAAAATCGTTTCCATTTCTTTCTATACACGAATTTGGTTACATATTTTGAAATAAAATAGCTTCAATTTTACTCGTATTTCATTCTGAATTTGTCACAGAAATGCGGGGTAAAAAACATCAGCAAATACCACAAAATACGAGTTTCGGTTAAAATTCTTCCCAAGATTTAGGGAAGAGTTATACAATATCTCGGATTTAATCAAGTGGAAATACAGACTTTTTCCTGTTTTCAGTGCAACGTAATGACTTTTTAAGTCTGCAAATTATTTTTTAATGTACTTTATTTTTCCTTTTCTTTTTTAAAATTTAAATAGAAAACAAAACAAAAAAAAATTGAAATGTTTTCTGGCGTTTGACCAAATGGCTCCTTTATGTTTCGTTTTCATATTTTACAATTCTCGAGAAATAAAATCTTGTTTCTCGATTTCATTTCTTTGCTTCTTTTTTTAGGTATTTCTAGCATTCTAAATAAAAGAGAGAAAAAAGTATGCATTTTTTTTCTCTTTATTTCTTCCTTTTACGTAGCTTCCTTCAATTTCTAAGATTACTTTAGATAATCTGTAGGACTAGTCTCAAAAAATAACTTCACCATTAAGATCCAAAACGATTTCAGATTTAAAAAAAAATACTTTTCGTTAGTTGTGTTTAGTAAATCTTCTCAAATTTATTTTAGTTGCAAAGCTTCTAGTCAAAAGTTTTATTTTTCGGTGTTTTTTTTCTTTTTGTATTATTCCTTTTGTTTTGTCTATTTCGTAGTAAATTTAATATGTTTACGTAAACGTAATAGCTCTAATTTACATAATATATTACATTTTAGTAAGAAGAAGAAAGGATTGGAGATAAAAAATTATTTTAAAACTAAGTTTATTGTTTTTTAAATGTATTATTTATTCAATAGCTGTTTCCACCTTTAAACAATGAGCTAAATTTACGTGACGTATTATCTATTAAATTCATGCCTTCACTGTTGCCAATTTTTTTTCCAAAACATTTCACTTAAAAATTGCATATTTACCAACAATAATAACGCACATAAATGAGCAAAATACGCTTGATTTAAAAATACACGAATTATATAAGATTTCTTTTTTAATTTTAAAAACTTTTGATGAAATGGCTTTTTTTAATACTTGAACATCTTTACTCAATTATAAAATTTGAAATTTTATTTAAATTTTACAACATCAAGTTTAATGTCAGTTTTATATTCAATGGAGAGTGCGTGATTGACTTAATCATGTGACCTTCATGACATTTGCATTAAATTTCGCGCCTAAAAGGAAAGTAACGATATTTTCCCCATTTTAATTTCTCAAATACTATTAATCATTTGAAAAAAAAGTAATATTTATTAAAACATAAAATTAATATTGATATAATATAGCTAATTTCCATTAAATAATACTGAGATCTTACTAATATTTATTTTTAATGGTTAGGTTTCGTAAAATATAACCTAATGATTAATATTTGTTAATTAATAAAGCAGAGAAGAAAAAAGTAAATCGATTGAAATTGTATTAACATATTAATAACAGCTTATGACTCTCAAGCAATGAGATTTCCAATATTATAATAATAAATAGTCTCTATCTGTCTTCTATAATAAATACAAATAGGAATTTCTTTATGTTTTGCAGAATCAAAGAAAATCAATTCTGAGAGCACTGAAATATTTCACGGTCTTTCAACACAAATTAAAATTTATCAATTGCTTTCAAAGCTATTCCATTTATAATCGTCATTCAGAGTATTAAAATTTCGCCCATCTGTTCATTTCACTTCATGGGATCGATTTCATGGTTCCACGCAAATCAATATTTGCAGGAAACTAAAATTATCGTTTGCTCTTAAATTTCTGTGGAATAATTTTATCGTCTGATGAGTGTTAATTAGAAAATATTCCCACTGCATTGATGTTTATTAAAGTCAATTATATTCGAGCATTTCCTAGTATTCTTTGGCAGTTTGTTTTGGTTCAATATATGGTCTTTTCACTTCATTTTGTTCGAAACGGAAATGAAACAAGCTAAATTTTATTGTCTGATTTCTTTATTTAAAAATCGTTTAACAATTCATTTAAAATTTAACATATAAATCTAATTTTTTTTAAAAATATATTTGAAAAATTTGAAATATAATTTTTTAATGATGAAATAATTAAAAATTCTTCGAATAATGAAATAATTTAAAATCATTCTAATAAGGGAATAAAAAAAATTGAAAATCCTTCTATATATATATATATATATATATATATATATATATATATAATTTCTGTCTTAAAGTTTTTTTTATTCCGATAAAAGAACTTAAAATCAGTTTCGCCGACGGAGAGTTTTTGAGAATTATGAATAAATTCAATATTTTTTAAGAGTTTCTCGCCTAAATAAGTTTACACGCTTAGAGAAATTTGGTTTCCAAAGTTATTGTATAAACATAAAACAATCTTTTTTTATTTTTTTTTTATGGAAAACGATTTTGATAATTTTCTTTCATTCTACTCAAAGTTTTTTTTTTAAAATAGATTTAGTACACAATTATATCAGAAATGAATTTTTATCCATTTAAACAAAATCTGAAGCTAAAAAAATTTTTTATTAAAAAATTTTCTAGTAATGGATTTAGTAAAAGTCATTCTAATTTTTTTAAACATTTTTATTTCTTTAAAAAAACATTTAAAATGGTTTTTACGAGAATTATTTAAAAACTAAAGTTAGTCGGAAGTACTTTTTTAAGAATGCATTCAATAATTTTGTAAGAGTTACTAGCGTAAAAGAAAATAATTTTAATCGAACTTAGAGGTTACGTTCCATATAGTTTCAGAGCTTGTCTTGTATTTACTAATTGTTAGACTTTCTTTACATCAGAAAATTAATAATTATTCTTTAAAAAGGCTTTTTGAGATTGTTTATTATTATTCTCAAAGTTTGAAGGTAGTCTAAATATATAATAATACAGTAAAATCTTTTTTTTTGTTCGGTCCTTTTTTATGTGATTTGTATTGTGCTACTTTATTTTTGTGCGATCATTTTTTTATGCGGTATATGTATCAAGACTTCTTTGGCACCACTGTAATATTTTCTATCACACACACAATGCACATATATACATTTCAAGAAGCTTTATTTATTTGTTATAAATAGTCTCCCGAAAATGCCCGTTCAATTGCTTTCTCTCAACGCGCTAGCAGCACACGCCTGTGTGTGTGTGTGTGTGTGATTGAAGACGAAACTATCAAACTATCATTATCAATAATTTTATAGATTATGAACACAGATATATAAGAAGAACAAAATTCTTTGAGAGCGTATAAAATATATACAGGGATTCAGCTTTCAAACAAATCAGAAAAGCATTTTCTAAAATAGATCCGATTCCGAAAGGAATTAGGAAATGATTATACATATCTGGTTATCATGACATTTACAAATAACTGACCAACCAACCATCATCTCAAAAACTTATCACTTACTTTATGGTAACAAAAAATAAATCAATTATAATTGTATCTTCAAGTGACGAAAGGAATTTTGAACTTATTCATTAGAGAGCTTTGGATTATGATGAGTAGCAATGAATTATGTATGAGCGTTTTGAAAACTTCTCCATGTATCAATGAAAAATTAAATGTTTTAAAAAAGTTTTCATGTGTAATTTAACTCTTTATTTTGTTTGGAAGCACTTTCTTATAAATTTTGTAAATAATTGACGTATTTTCAAAGAGCGACTTTTTTTTATGCGGTCCTTCTCCACCGCATAAAAAAAATCTGTAGTATGTCGACAAAGCTGGTTTTTACTTGTAAGTATTTATGAAATTTAGGAATATTTTTTTTGTGCGCTTTCTTTTTATGCGGTCCCTATCTATCGCACAAAAACAGTTTTTACTGTATTGGTATAATTGGATTATCCACTTAAAAAAAAATATACCAACTTTTCACATGCATTTCAACAGCGTAAGATAAACATTAAAAAGTATGAGTGTTTTTAAAACTTCGATACATTGCCACGAAATAATTTCACTTCGTAAGGTCGCAAAGACGCGGAATAAGTCCAATTGAAGTTGGGATGAGCCACAAAAGAAATTCCCGCCTTCTAGAGTTAAAAGTTCTGTTAGAAGTTTAGTAACTTCCAAAGAGAAGTTCCTACTAAGTCCAAAGGCTCTTCTCGTAAGAGCAGAATGGAATGCAAGAGGAAACATAAAAAAAAATTCTGAAAAGAAGAGCAGAAACTTTTCTTTTACTTTTATATTTGGCTAACAATGAAATCAACTGTTTCCTTTCCTTCGTAGAGCCCTGTTTTTGTGTCTTTTCCGGGAAAATTGCATCAAAGCGAAAGAAATGAGTTGGGAAATAAAAAAAAAAAGAAATGAATCAAATTGAATTTTTATCCAGACGAGGTCCTCGAGGGACTTTTTAAATGACAGACTAAATTAGATTTTCTAATCAAAATGAGCGTCTGGATTTAAATAGGAGCGTATAAATTACCCCTCTTGTTCTTTGCGTTTATTTCATGCGTGCCAAGGGTCCCCCACTGTTCGAGAAGAAACATTACGCAAAATAAACTGATAGTTTAGAGATTTACAAGCACCCACTGAGTATTTACAAATAAAATAAAGCTTAATTTACTTTCGAGTTGCTGTTTTATAAAAGAAACCATTTAAGGTTCGTAATATAAAAAAAAAGAAAATTATCTTTTTGAAGTGCTTTTTTTTAAGTGTTCTAACGTAAGAAAGCGTTTAATTTTGCTGAGATTTTGTTTTTAAATTCTAATGGGAGTAAAGTGCGTATTGGGTTTTGCGTCTGATCTAATTCCCATGCTGAAAAAGTAGAGAACTAGCCTTTATAACCTCCCGTTTCTCTGGGTTTTTCTTGATGTTGTATGAATATATACCGTACATAATCCGTATAATTCGGCGTATAATACGCACTTTTAAGATCGCTAAATAAGATCGAAATTCACTAGAGTGCGCGTCAAAAAAATGATAGCTTTGTAGAAAAGATAAAAAATATATATATAAAAAAAAGATTTATATACATTAATATGCATTTGGCCTCCTTTTGTAAATATATTTTCACCATCTAATGTCACCATAATTTTTTTATTGAAAATATTTACAAATTCTCGTGTACCATACAGTATCACACGGGAATTACAGATTGATTGATTGATTGAATATTAACGTCGCACTGTTCAGCTGCACGAGGGCTTTTGGCGACGGACCACGTAATTTTGAACCATGGTCAAGTGACGTGGATGACACCTGAGATGGCACCCCCCTCTCCTAACTACCACACCACACCAACGGGAGGACGTTTCAGCTCTCGACAGATTTAACGTGCATCGCTGCCCTACACGGCGAATCTTTAGTGGTACTGGACTCGAACTCGTGACAAGGCAAGCCACGGTCCGATACCTATACCACTCGGCTACCGCGGCCACCGGGAATTACAGAAGTATGAAACGCATTACAAAAGATAAAAAAAGAAGAAGTTTAAAAGTCATAAAGGATTTCAAACTATCACAATGAATTTACAAAAATTATCAAAAGAACTCCTGGTGGAAATAAGTTGGTGATAATTTATATTATTTGGCCCTCTCTAATTTATATTAATGCTCTCTCACAACATTAAAAGGAATATTCCTGCCAAATTTCAAGATTATAGGTCAAAGAAATGTGGAGATCCCGAGATGAGTATGTGAGTAAGTCGATTTTCTGCTGTACATATCTATAGATGGAGTTCCAGAACAGGTGTGTTGTGATGTTATTTCTATTCCCACACACAAAGTCTATATATAGATACGTTACACCATCTCTTTAAAACCAAAGATTACCAAAAGTCCAAAAATAAAATACGTTCGTTTTAAAGTATCCGACTACGTTCGGAATCGTGATTTTAAAAAAGCGCATAGATGGATAATTTTCATGGTATTTAGTGTCACTTCGATTAGAATAAATGTATAAAATTGTTTTATAAGGACATTGTGACAAAAAAAATTATTTAAATACAATATTTCGGCAAAAAATTAACTTAGAATAACCTTTTTTTCAAAATGTTCTCCTTTTGTCAAAAATTCTTCTATTATAATAATATTTTGCCTGTATATAGCACAGACCTCTGTCCAGGGGCTCAACTATGAATTTTGAAAAATTCACATTAGTTTCAGAGTTTCAACCCATTGAAATAATTATCGGTGTTTTTTTCTTTAAACTTCTCCCCTCTGTTGTCGTAAAACATGGATAAACCCACTTCTAAGTTATATATTTCAAAAATTCTAGTTGAGCCTCTGTACAGAGGTTTGAGCTATATACAGGCCTAATATTATTATAATAGAAGCATTTTTCACAAAAAGAGAATATTTTGAAAATGGGTCATTCTATGTTCATTTTTTGTCAAAATATTGTACTTAAATAAATTTTTATTGTAATAATATTCTTAAAACAACTTTATATACATTTTCTAATCTAAGTGACACTAAATATCATAAATATTATCCATTTATAGGCTTTTACAAAATCACGGCTCTGAACGTAGTCGGATACCTTAAACCTTACAAACAGTAAAATCCAAACAATTAAGTATATGAGCAAGGAAGACTTGTTTTACTTTACACCAAAGACACTGTAAAGATAATAGGTCAATATTACTAAAATAATTCTTACTGTATGAATATTTTTTGAGTTTTGGACTGTGTTATTTCAATGATAATCTTATAAATATGTCATATTTCTTATAATATTTATTCCGTCGGCTTTAAAATTTTTATAGTTTAATAAATCCTTAAAATTTTAGAACATCCCCTGGATAAATGTATGCAGTTTATTTTAGTAATACTTTTATGGATATAAGTTTATTATTTTTTTTATCAAACTGCTTTAAAGTATATTTTTAATTTTTTTAAATTTCTCTTATACAATCGTGATTTGCCAGTTTTGATTCAAAAAAGAATTTATAATGTTTTAGTACGCTACATTTTTTTTAAAAAAAAGTTCTCTATGCGTTTTTGAATACCTAATTTTAGGATACTTCATTGTAGGTTATCGTTACTTCTTCATGCAAGTTGTCAGTAGAGGCAATCTTCGCCAAGGTGTATGAGTTATCTCATTATCATTCAGTCCTACATGGAAGGTGACACATTGAAAGTATATAGAGTGCATTGAAGAGATGAGTTTGTAACCGCCCCCCCCCCCTTCATTAATGTTTGGGAGTTAGAATGAAGATCAGCCATAATAAGAACAAATATAATTTTTTAATCCTTTAATCAATCTCAACAACCCAGATTAGGAAATGCACACTAATATAAAATATGGGAGCAACTACACAAAGAAAGGTTACTTAATAATTTATAAAGATTTAATTAACTTACGTTTAGTACGGATTGAATTACCATATTCCTTTCTCAACTATTCGACTTCTGGTCGTTATTATTAAAATATATCTTATTGACTAAATCATCAATTATCAATCTTAAATATTAATTAATTAATCATCGAGTCGCTCTCAACTAGCTTTCCACTATTTTATGTCAATCACTAACTTCTATCATCTAACTCCTAACCTCTCTCTCTCGTACCTAAAAGTTACTGTTTAAATAAAAGCCTTCATTTACATAACCACGTCTTCTTCGGGAGAAAGTTTTCAATAGAGAGAGAGAGAACAACATTTAAAAGAAGTAAATTTCCCCAAGAGGATTAGTGAGAGGTTCGTGGATATACTCGTTACAGAATGAAAAAGCCTTTTTCTTGTCGTATCCTCCAGATTCATCTAATGAGAAAAGTCCTATGATCAGTGGCGTAACGTACACCCACTTGCGGGAGGCCCAAAGCCTGACTGACGCCAAGTACGTATTTGGATAGGGGCCCCTTAAAACTTGACTTTGCAGGCGGGATCCTAATATTCTCCATTACGCCACTTCCTGTAATCCTTACCATTTGACCGCCGTTAAAAATTACACGATCCGACACCAATAGCCTCGTTCTCGTTTCAGATTCCGACTTTAACAAGTACTCGATCAGTCAATGGGAACCTAATCTGAAGTTGAGAGTGATCTAAAAACTAGATAGCAAGTACAATTCGTAAGACTGAGAACAGTTCAAAATTATCCGAAGATTATTGATTAGAGCTTTTCTGTTTCCTCAAAAATGATTCCAAAATTCAAACATCAACTCATGTCCGTAGAAATGTGATGAAGTGCGTTCGTTACTTCAGCTATCTTCGAGCTCCATCATTACAAAAAGAAGTTTAGAATTTACAAATAGGTGTGCATAAAGTATTCGAAGAAGAGCTACTGAATTTGAAATTCAAATTCTTTGTTCACGCAGGAACACATATTACAAAAATAGAAGAACAGAAATCCTCCGGGGAATCTCTTTTCTTGTGGTACAGTACTTCATTTACAAAAGACTAGATGTCAAACTCTTAAAACCTAAGCTCCACATTCATTGCTAAACACCTTAGACAACATTGGAGAATTGGTTTTGTACGTATTGCGATTTTTTGGCGAATAGAATGAAATTTCCGATGAACAGAATCTTTTAAATATTCTCTAAAGAAGAATTCTTTGGTTTTGAATGGAGATCCTTAGGTTAATAAATAACAAAATTTGTATCAAAAAATATTTATTACTTCTCAAAAACAAACTACATTTTGTTCTTATAAGACGTCGATAATGATATTTCAATCGTGTGTGAATTCAAATTGAAACGAAACATATTCTGTTGAAATTCAATACAGAGAGTAGCGGTCACCCCACAACCAAGCATTTAAATGCAAATGAGTGGCACTAAACAACAGTGTCGGGCAATTTAACTGCAAGTGTTGCGGCTGCATTTGTTCCTACTTAACGCTCTACTTACTGACCTGTTGGCTAGTTTAACAACGCGCACACGAAATGTATTATGCCAAACCATTATTCCACCACACAGCTTTATGCCGAGGTGGTAAGAGAAGTATATTTCATGTAATATTAAGGTTTATAGATTCAATTTATACAGGCGATGTAGTTTTAGGATTTTAAAAAAATATTGCAGTATATACTGTTGATTATATATACTGTACATTAACACATAACAAGTTAATGTACATTAATACTATGTACATTAACATTATTTTAAATTAATTTCTTATAGACCTATCGTTATATTTGCTAATTGTTGTATTTCTTAAATATGCTATGTACGCACAGTTAAAAATTATTTAAATTTATTTTAAATTTACATCATAGGTGCAATGAACTAAATCCATGTGACATCATAGTCACATAATCGAAATCACGTGTTTTCAGTCAATCAGTTCATAAATTCACGGAACGTCATAGTTATATGATAAAAGCAATCCCACGTTTGCAGTTCATGCGATTCGCTGAACTTTTGCATTTGTGGAAACTTTCTTTTAAAATATACATGTGTGTTTGTCAACAATAATAACGCACAAACTATACAAAAAGCTCGATTTAAGAGTATGTGCATAATATGAAATTTTTTTATCTTTTTCATTTTGAAGAATCTTAATATTTGGACATCTTTACCCACTTATCAAAACTCAAATTGTGCATGTTAATTTTAGAAGTAGAGAGAGAATATGTCAGTTTTGAATTCAAATGAGAAAACGCGATTGTGCATTTATCATGTGTCGCTTATAACATATAACTTCCGCTATTAAATTAGATCATGCTAGTTTTTTTTAAAAGCACGTAAACTATGAGAAAATTTATCGGAAATACAATAAAATTAACCTTCTAGAGTTATAAAGGAATAATTTCTCTCTAAAGATTCATAATAATAAGATTCATCTGGTTATTAATTTTATATTTTTTTAAAATCTAGAAAATTTCACTTTTGCAATTTAAAACCAAAATTATATTCTCTGTCCACCCTAAATTCACCAGTAAGCAATTATCTTGCAAACTGATTTTAGAAAACTATTGTATCTGTTAAAATGTTAGGAACCACAGAGCTTTATATTCAACATATAGAAACACCTTTTTTCATAACCGACAGATTTTTTTTAAAAAAAGCAATTAAACGGGTTGTTTGGCAAAAATGTAAGACATTAAGAAGAGCACAAAAACGTGTAATATAATTTTTTTTCATTATAAAATTTATTCATGTAACAAGCAAAATTTTTTAATTGGTATTTGTTTTGTCCAACTAGGAATATATATATATATATAGAGAGAGAGAGAGAGAAACAGAACGCGCGCTCTTTTTACAATCAAAAGAAATCAAATAAATCAGCGCTATATTGATAGAAAAAGGAACTTGGAAATCAAAAGGCTCTAAAGTTCAGATTTATTGGACATTTTTTTGAAATTCTGAACGAATGGTATTAAATACTGATGTATAAATGAGTGATACGGAAAACCACGTGTCTTAGAAAACAATTTAATTTTTGGAGGCATTAAAATATTTCCCTTCCTCTTTTTTTTTTTCACCGACCTTCTCTTTTCCTTAACAAATTTTCTTTTTATAATTTACTGTTTAAAATAATGCTTTTATAAAATTTATATTTTTATTCAAATGTGAAACCAATAATTTCACGGAGGAGTTTTTAAAATTAAACCATGAATATGAAAGGGAGAAATTAGCTTTAGAGTTAACATTTTTTCTTAAAAATACTCTAAATGCCTTTTTTTCTAAAAATATTTTAACTAATTGCAAAAAAATAAGAAATCCATTTGTGATATTTATTATAAAAAATAGTAAGCCCCTTCTGCAAAATTTGAATTTTAAGGAGTAATGTGGATCCATAAGAGAATTCACGAAAAATGCATGTTATTAAAAACAGTCAATTGAAAAAGAATAAGTTCTTAAAATAAAAAAAAAAAATAAAATTATTATAAAAATCTTCAATTTAAATTTTTTTTTTTTTTTTTGTAAATTTTCCTATTTACGTGTGTATTCATCCAATGTATTCTTCAATATTTTATTGGTTTATACTTTATGAAAATGCACAAACAGAAATAACATGATTTTTTTTTACATTTAGAAACATTATCAAAGATTCTCAAACTTAGAAAATCAAAATTCTAACCATAGAAATAACGAAGAAAAACTCATTAAACAATAAACACCAGTCTTCTAAACTTTTTAAAATTATTCCTTTCAATTAAAATCCTGAACCAAATTCACACACACATACACAAACACACACACACACACACATATATATATATATATCGCATAAGTGTGTGCGTGTATGCGTGCGTGCGCATGTATACATAAAACAGCCATTACCTCGGAAAATGAAACTACTAAAATGAGATTGTCGACATTTGTAAGGAAACACATTTTGATATGAAGTTTTTGAGCATAGAAATAGTTCGAAATATTTCACTCCACTTTTTACAAATTAATAGTGGTTACTGCGTATACTCGAAATAAATACTGTTTGCTTTACAAGTATTGTGCCTAGCTCTGGCACTCATATGGATAATGTTACTCATACGGATAACCCATTTCTTATAAAACTGCTTCAAAAAAAAAAAAAAAAAAGGTATCCCATCCTGTTTCTCAAAGTACATCTTTTGGTACTCATATCATTCTAACGCCACCAACTCTTAAAAACAGTTCCACACTAGTTCAAAATAATAAATAGAACAAAAAGTAAGACCTAGAATCCCACCATCAGAGAACTCTGACTCAGAAATACCTAAATTCCACATCCATAACACGCCCTACCACCAAAGACCCATAAACATCATCATCAAGTTGCCATTTCCCGGAAGAAAAGTAAATCATACAGAGATAAAACATTCTTTTTCTCAGACGCGGTGGTCCGTCAGGGGAGATTTGTAATGGTCTGTGCGTCCTCCCCGGAACATGAGAACGAAATTTGTTCCCTCTCGTTCAGTTTCGCTCCCTTATCGGACTCAGATCCTCATGAATAGGCATCTAAAATGTCTCCATTACTGATATCAGAATCTTCCCAATGGAATTCGTCACTGGGAAGAGCCCCATCGTCGAATCGTAAAATGATCTGCAGGTTGGAATACCTCCGAGGGGTGGGAGGGATATTCGTCACTATCACGTCTTTTTCTGTATTTTTGATCACCGCAGATCTCACGGCGATGCGCCCCCTTCAAAAATAGGGCTGTTTATGGCACAGGTTATTTGTTTCGTCACTGTTTGAGAAAAAGGATATGGATGGTATTTACAAAACTGTACATGTAGATGTGCTTTGGCATCATCAATGTAAGAATTTTGATATTCGAAAGCATTAAGTTAAAATGACTCATGCACGTTGAATGAATAATATTAAACTAGCGTTTCTCAAACTGTGGGAGATGCTCCCCTAGGGGGGGGGGGGGGGCACGATCCTATCGAAAAGTCGAAATCAAAAGATTATTTAAAAAAAAAAATTAGTTTCTGAAAGGAACAAAAAAAGAATAAAAATAGATTCTGACACAATAAAAAATAAAATACACATTTACACTTATATAATACACTAATAAATGTATCAGTACTGCACAATATACTTAATAATTAATTTATCAATAATAAGTTAAGAACAAGTTTAGAGAGAGAGTAAGTACTAGCGACTCCCATGAACTTTTCGTATACAAAATTTAATGCTTTTTTGATAATTTGTACGGTTTAAACTTAAAGTAGTATGTATCCTTAGCTTTAGAGTACATTAGTATTGTATTTTATTGTGTTCAATATATTGTTCTTGTAGGAAATGGAGAGGCGGGATGACAATTGGGTCACAAATATTGAAGGTTTAAGCACTGTACTGAACGAATATTCAACTTCTACTATTGTTTCCCTTTTCCTAAATTTCTTAATAATGACTGCCGAAAATTTAAATTTGGGAAAATATACATCTGGATATGTGATAGAAAAGAATTAATCATACCAACCACGAAAAATGGTGAAAATAATTGAACATTAACCATTGTTATTTTCTTTCCTTTAAAAGTTGATTATTATTTCCTTTCGCTGTGGAAAGGAAGTTAGTCGTCTTAGGTAGCTAACGTAAAAAAAAGGCTATACTTAAATGAAAATTAAAGAAAACTGTGCAGCATATCAATAATGAATTTACGTACAAATTAAGGCGACATGGTTCCCTGTACACAATCATTTTATTTACCGTAAAATCGGGCGTATAACACACACTTTTAACACAAAAAATAAGACTGAAATTTGAGGATGCGCGTTATACGCCGGATATAAAAATGAGAGCTTAGGAAATAAAAAAGATGAGCATAGAAAAAAATTGGACTTCTACGTGTATTTAAATGCTGTTTATTTAAAAGAAAATGACATTCCTTATGAACTTAAAAGGTTGTAGTCTTAGAAATGTACAATTTTTTTATAATGCTTGAAATAATACCTCGAATAAATGACTTCAAAACATGAGCATTTCTTTAAAGTACATTTCAGGTTTCTTCACAACAAAGGGGTGAATATAACTAAAAATTAAAATTTGCAGCTTAAAAGTACAGGTGCACGTAATACGCCGGATTTTATGCTATATATTTACGTAAAACTATTAAATGCATCCTATTTGAAAACACGTGAAATATACATTTCAGATGAAAAATACTTTCTTAAGCAAACAAATATTTAAATTATTTTTTTAAAAAAATTCCATATTTTAAAATTTTGGATTATTTTAATAAATTTTAAATATTTTGGAACATTTTTTTCCTAAAATTCTTAGAAGTGTTCCTCACAATTATGTGCATCGGATTGGCTATTAAGAATGGGAGTTTTACTTTTACAAATTTTTTTTCATGTTAAACTCTACAAAAAACAGTAAAAAAAAGGCAGCTATATCTAAATTTGATGATTTTTTTAAAAAATAACTATCCACATAAATCCTTATTCCACACATAGAATCAGCAAACATATTATACAAAGATTTAAAGAAAAAGTTTCAAAACTTTATATTGAATATGAAAAAGCCTTAGCATTTTAAACACACGATTATCGTCAAAAATAAAAGCCTGAAAAAAAAACTTTTAAAATTTTAAAACTCTGTAAAGTAAATGAAAGAGATATATATAAATGTGTGTGCAGACATCCCTTGTTCTAGTTTTGGTTTTTTTCTTCAACATATTGTTAATAAAAGTTAAGTAACTGGCTAAATAATGTAACTAGAATTACTAAATGTTGTACACATATTTAGAAAAGTCGCACAATTGCTGTTATGTTGTTGATAATGCCACCTGTCTTACGCTGTCATATCAAGTCCCCCGAAATTCATTTTGGTAAAGGGCTAACTGTACGCCTGTCGTAGCTTTGAGCAGGTGACAGTACAAGTTGGTTAGGTTCCATCTCAATTTTGAGGAAGAACACCCTGGAGGTGGTCAGGGACCTCCCACCTCTCTTCCCCTAACTTCACGAGATGACTAGCATCTCGACGGCTACTTAAGAGTACCCCCATGTCGTGAAAGCACTATAATTTTACAAACATTGGTGCCTTCTCAGGGATTCGAACCCAGGCCCTACGGCGCCGCAGTCAACGTCACTAACCACTATACCGAATGGGCGGCTATGCATTATGTATAACAATATATAATAGACCTACATTTCATATTTATCAAATTTTCATTCAGTCAAACAGATGAAATGCAATTTGTGTCTCTGAAAATATTTATCTATTTCTATTTATTTATTTCTTGTTATTTATTCTATTTATTTATTTCTTATTATTTATTCTATTTATTTA
>BMAV01005554.1:296293-316411 GCA_019973955.1 Trichonephila inaurata madagascariensis | reverse complement strand
CGGATTTCACGCTAATTAAAACGTTACAAAGTATTAAATAACACACATTTCTCTATCATACTTAAAAACAAGAAAATATTTTTATTACTTATAACATGCACTAGCCTTTACCCACCGGCTTTGTAGAGTATTTCGTGATGTTAAATGATTCTATACTGTTTTTAGGTTATTGATATCTAAACCATAGCATTGAGCCTTCGATTGTATTAAAATACATTCTTATAGACATCGCCCCTTGATTCAAAAAGGATAGGACTTTAATTTCGAAAATGGAAGTATATTTATTTTTATGCTCCCGTAATTCTCCTCGGCAACCAAATTCAGCAACTTCTACTTAACAAAAGGAACATCCCGGCTAAATTTCAAGTCTGTAGGTCAAATAGTTGTAAAAAAAGGATTTTTTTTTAAATTTATAATGCCACCGGAAAACACTCTCTTCATTCTTGGCAGTCGGTTTCCACAAAACCGTTCTTCATGAATCTCTACTTAAAAAAAGAAACGTGACTGCAGTATTTCAAGTGTGGGGGGTCTAATATTTCCGGAGATCTCGAGATTAGTTAATAGATATGTTGGTGCTTCGGTAATGGTTTGCTTTTCAGTTTATAACGTCACTGGCAATATGAAGAGGGATCTCTCAAATTTGAGTTTCATCAGAGGATACACCAGAAATTACTTTCAAATTCACTTGAGTTTTAAACTCAGCAATCTTCATTGTTTTGTGCATTGGCGTTGGGTTGAAAAAGAACACAATTTAATTAGTACTTCAACCCCCAAAACACTCGCAAACTTATTCATTGCGACCTTATATATTAGATAAATGCTGGTGTTCTAGGATGTTTTATTGCCATTTATAATAAAATCAAACCCAGAGATTTTAAAAACTTGAAATAGTGTACCCTTTTTTAAAACTGAAGCAAATAAAAAAAAACTGCAAATACAACCGATATCAACTGATACAAATACAACACCAAAAACCGCTATTAAAAACATTGAGAATAAAAATTATTGCACATTAAGAGTTCATAAGTCGTAAAAAAAACTCTACATATAAAAAACATTAAAAGACATATTAAAAATATCAAGCTCTCCAAAAAACGTAATAAAAATCTCATTAAAAAGTTAGAAATTATCTTCATAATTACATCTGAAAAACCTACCCTCAAATAAGAAATAAGTTCTTAAACTTGTTGATACAAGAAAATGAATACTGCATTAAATATCAACGCAGTCAATCATATTGTAGATGACTTTATATGTTTGTTGTCTGTATTTATATACTTTTATATTTTCACCGTGACTTTCAATTTTTTTCTTATCATGAACGAATTATGATATTCTTCTACCGTAAGTCGCTTTAAGCCGACCCCCTCGACATAACACGTAAGTTAAATACTACCCTACTATCGATACTCGTATCCTGTAACACACCTAAATGTGTTACATTCATCTGCGTGGGAGCATAACTCGCAACATCCCGTCTCGTAGTGCACACACCCTCATCAAAAATTCATGTACAGGACGTGATTGTGACTCGAACTCTAAGCTCTCTCTCTGTATCACCTTTTTTCCTCAAACCTTCTTCCTAACTTTTGCTTCCTATTTCCAATACGATCGAAATATCGAAGAGATTTATTTTTTGTATAATCAAATTAAAGTTGGCAACACGTCGATGACGGATTCGGTTCGGTGACACGTTTTTGGTCAACAACGTTTACGTCCGTCCGATGTGTCGTCAGGAGTCCCCATCATTTGATGATGGATTTTCAATGGAGTTGCGGAGGAGGAGTTGATGTCCATTAACCCTCAACAACACACATTACAGTGAAACGTGCCCGCTGCAATCAAAGGGGATGGCGGGGGATTTTACTGTCCGGTCGTTTCTCAGCCGAACTGTGGCGGAGTGAATTTATATACACCGTTTCTCCTTCGAAATTCGTGATTTTAAAGCCTGTAACTAAAGTTCACTAAAAGTCTTGTGGTTAAATAATACATTGCCCACAACAGACTTGATGGAATGCGTACGGATTAAAATATGAACGGGGGCATGAAGCAACTAATGAATACTAAAACATGTTTCGTATTTTCAACATAAACTGTGAATAGTGTAATATAGAAGAGAAACCAGCGAAGAATAGGAGAGATTTAGAAGGAAATTTTAAATATCTACAGGAATAGAGATAAAAGGTATATACAGAAAAGATCATTCGCACTTTATGGAAACGATTTTGTAATTTATTGTCTCGTTTACATTTTAAGAAATAAATTTAGAGACTTCAGAATAATCACCTGCAAGTCTTTTAAATATGTATATACATATGACAAAATCACAATATTAAATAGGCAAAGTAGAAAGAGATTTTCCTTGTAATGTTTTATTTTCCTTTTTATATAGGGTGTTGGACTATTTTTTGTTTGTTTGTTACTCTTTATTAATTAAATTTAATTATTCTAATAAAAGTTTAGTAAAAAAGAAATCACATTCTCAGAAATCAGTCCAACCCAGGTGGGATTCGAACCCACGACCTTTGGATCAGAAGTCCAACGCGCTATTCATTGCGCTACAGAGACAAAACGAACGATTTTCTTTTCTATATAGGGTGTTGGACTATTATTTTTGTTTGTTGCTATTTATTCCTTTTTTAATTTAATTAATGAATTAATATTTGAAAAAATGAATTAGCATCAAGTGTCATCCACTACAAGTTTTAAAAAATGTATTTGAGCTTGAATGGATGAATAGAAAGTATTTTATTAACGATTGAGAATTTGAACAAGATATATGTATTTATACATATATAAAAAGATATATACAGGGAGAGAGAGTGAACTAGTAGTAGGAATTTAAAAAGGAAATCATTCGTCTTTTGAGTAAACACACAATTTCTTTGATTTTCCTTCCTGTTTGTGCATGTACAGAATTCATTTGTCCCTCAGAGTTCTATGAGTTTCAATTTCAACAAGTGAACACATGTTTGTATTCTGTGATAATCGATTAAACCTTCCATTTCCTACTCATGTAACTCTACGCAATGCTTTGACAGCAGTAATAACTGAATTTGTCATTCACTCTAATATTAACTCTGTTTGTCAACAACATTTAATCAATGCCTGTATTTAACATTAGGAACAATATATAGTATCATATTGCACTGAAATGAATTTCATATCAATCGACATCCTCTGCAATCACTTTTACTTTGAGATTATAGGCCTTATCGAAAGATTGTTACAATGATAACACAATCATATGTTGTGTTCATATTGATAACTCGTGTTATTGTTATATTATGTTATATTATCGAGTTATTGAAATATGTGTCTATGGATCTTTTTTTCAATGTCCTAGTTATGTTAACCAATTACACTGAAACTTCTTGAAAAAGTACAATTTAAGATACCTTATATATTTCATCTGTAAATATCTAATTGATTTAGAAAAAAAATGACATTTATCGTTATTATACCATTTCTATTTTCATTATTTCGAATGCATTATATGTATATACACTAGCATGTGTGCAAAGGCTAAGGTCACATTTTTCGAAACTCATCATTAAGAAATAGCAATATAACAAAAAGAATTATACTTTATAATTGAGGTGTACAGTTATTTTGTTTCGAGGACCACATTGTCGAAACAAAAGATACCTGTTGATTGATTGATTGATTGATTGAATATTAACGTCGCACTGTTCAGCTACACGAGGGCTTTTGACGACGGACCACGTAATTTTGAACCATGGTCAAGTGACGTGGACGACACCTGAGCTGGCACGCCCCGTTCCTAACTACCACACCACACCAACGGGAGGACGTTTCAGCTCTCGACAGATTTAACGTGCATCGCTGCCCTACACGGCGGGTCTTTAGTGGTACTGGGCTCGAACTCGTGACAAGGCAAGCCACGGTCCGATACCTATACCACTCGGCTACCGCGACCGAAAAGATACCGGAAGGGCTGCATCTTTTTCAAAATGATTGCATTCGTAAGTTAATTTTACATCTCAGAGAAGGTATAAATTGTACAATAAAACCAATAAATGCAAGTTAAATTAAAAAGTGACAGTTTTATTCAATTTATTTATTGTGTTAACATTTAATTTTGAGCAATCGCTGTGCTCGTTTGAGCTTTTCGAAAAAAAAAAACATATTTCGAGTAAAACGCATTTTAAAATTTGACATCTTGTGTTAAGTTATGGCATCCGCTTTTACTAAAACACTTGTAGTTTTTGTTCTAGTGAATGGAAAATAAAAAACTTTGGAATTTTTACTGAGCTAATAAGATGGCCTATAAAATAAAATCATAAAAAAAAATTGTCAATTTTCGAAAAAAGTCATGATTTTAGGGTAGTCGGATACCTTAATACACTTTCTTCCAGTCATCTTAACATAAAAGATATCGGTAATAGCATCAAAATGAGCTCATTCTGCCGCAAGTATGAAAAGGAAGGCAATTTTATATGCAGAAGAAAACGGAAACAGAGCGGCAGTCACTGAAAAAGTTACACAGATGAAACAAACATACGTCGATGGCGTAAGCAAAATATTATAATTTTTGCTTGTAAATGTTCAACAGTCTTTAATAATAATTCTTTTACATTCTTGTATAATTTTTTTTTAAAAAAAAAGTTGCATAACAAATGCATTGGATGGCACAGAAGACGACACTGTGTTGGAAAATGGCGACTCCGAGCTGGCACCAATTCCGAAGTCAGCTGTGACATCGAGAGTGACGAATGATTTTCGATGCATTTGATACTTACGGCTAGAGTAATTATAGGTTTATGTATGTAGTTGAAAGGTTTTAATACTGGTGAAATTAATTATTTTTTTAAATTTCTTAAGTATTGGATATTGATGAACCTTTTACACAATTTTGTACTTTTTTCTCAAAACCTGTGGCTTAGAATCGATGACAACATTCTTTCACAAAAATTTTTGAGAATTGGGGGTGCGTCTTAGAATTGACGGTGGCTTAGATTCGAGTAAATACTGAATATAGGATTGAAATGCAAACAAGATTGGAACTCGGTTACTAAGTAGCTCGCGATATTTTCCTCTGGACTCTCACAATCCTCTTGACCCTCGTACAGTACGAGTGAATAAGGGAATATTAACGTTGTACTATTCAGCTACTCGAGAGCTTTTGGGAATACGAAAAAGTACACCATAATATTTACGAATAGACATGCCACCCAAACTATATACTGCAGTGTCAATCATTCAACACATCTTCAGTTTGGGATATGAATTTTCTTTTCAACTTCCATACTCTTCCAACACTTCTGGTTTGGACTTTTTTCTGGCACTTGGTTCATTCTTTTTTAAATGAATGTTTTTATCAAAGAATGTATTGACAAGAAACAGGACTTCCTAATTTTTAGAGGCACCAACTTTTAGCAGTGTGACCCCATATAATGGCAATAGTTTATTGATGCCGTTAAAAAGTATTTCGATTTAATAATTGTTCTTATTTTCCACTCCCTTGTTTTTCGATCATTCTAAGAAGCAGAAGCATTAATTACATTTACAATAAACGAGTAGAGGTGTTGATAAAAAATGTAATAATATTTCACACAATTCCAAAAAAAAAAAAAAAACCCAGGAAATATTCGCTTATTGCATTCGACTACGTTCGGAACCATGATTTTAAAAAAGCGTATAAATCGATAATTTTCATGATATTTAGTGTCACTCAGATTAGAATACATACATAAAATTGTTTTATAAGGACATTTTGACAAAAAAAATTATTTAAATACAATATTTTGGCAAAAATTTAACTTAGAAAAATCTTTTTTCAAAATGTTCTCCTTTTGTGAAAAATGCTTCTATTATAACAATATTTTTCCTGTATATAGCTCAGACCTCTCTACAGAGGCTCAACTAGAATTTTTGCAAAATTCACATTATTTTCAGAGTTACCACCCATTGAAATATATATCGGCGTTTTTTTCTTAAAATTGCTCCCCTCTGTTGTAAAATATGGATAAACCCACTTCTAAGTTATATATTTCAAAAATTCTAGGTGAGCCTCTGTAGAGAGGTCTGAGCTATATACAGGCAAAATATTATTATCATAGAAGCATTTTTCACAAAAGGAGAACATTTTGAAAAAAGATTATTCTAAGTTAAATTTTTGCCAAAAAATTGTATTTAAATAATTTTTTTTTGTCAAAATGTCCTTAAAACAGTTTTATACATATATTATATTCTAAGTGACACTAAATATCATGAAAATTATCCATTTGTGCGCCTTTGCAAAATCACTGTTCCGAACGTAGTCGGATAGATTAATACAAAAATAACTTGTTTATGAAAGACGTGCTTCTTTATTCATTAAAACTATTTGCATCATTTCACTGCACGTAAAAAGAAAAAAAAACACTCATGGTGTTTGGTTTTGATGGAAATAAATTAATAAAATGACCGAAACAAAAGGTTACACAAAAAACTGTAAAATCAAAAAATTTACGTTTCAGCGCGCTAGACCAGACGTAATAAATGTCACTAACATGCCAGGAGAAACTTTAGTACAAGGCATAGGAAATCATTCAAAAGTTTTACAGAGAGAAAGTTCGTGTGCTCTTACTTTTTCATACCATTCCACAGTGGATTCTCTCTCATATAAAAGATATATAAAAATTCAGACTGTGAGATTTCATTATGCAGAAATACATATGCTCCTGTACCAGACAAAACTGACATCTTCACATACTCTGAATTTGTCAATACATTGATCACTTCCTGTTATTTTTAGTTTTTTTAATTGTTAACATAGTTTGTTTGGAATTTTTTTCATATTATATAAGATTTTTATCATGATTGTTTTAATAATAATAATAATAATAAAATTCAAGTCTTAAGAAAATATTTTGGGTACAACATATTAGCGCCACCACAGTAAAATTGGCTCAACGCAATTTGCGCCATGATATCAAAACAGCAAAAAAAACTCCAACATATACCATATGGGGGAAAAAAAACCAATGTCACAAAGTTTGGTAGAAAATGGCGCGATTCGATTGGCACCAATTTGGCTGCGTGACGTTAACACGTATCATATTTTGATTACTTCACATTTTCTTTTAGAATAACAAAATGTACTGCTTCATATTAAGTCGTCGTACAAATGTTTTTATTTAGATATTTACGTATTATACCGTTGAGCAATTTCGCCAAATCAAAAAACTGCGCGAAATACCGTTATCTTTTCCACAGAAGCGAATTACTCCTTCCGTATCAGGAAGTCCGCAAATAACTCAACGAAAATTAAAAATTAAATACCGTATTAGATCGAAATACTTCACTGCATTCTATTCTATAGGAAATAAATCCCAAATTTTAATCATTTTCCCCAAGTTGGAAGTGAGTGAATATTAACGTTGCACTGTATTAGCTACACGAGGTCTTTTGGAGACGGACCTCGTAATTTTGAACCATAGTCAAGTGACGAGGACGGAACCTGAACTGGCACCATCCTCTCCTAACTTCCACACCATGACCAAAGGGAAGACGTTTGAGTCTCGACATATTTAAAGTCCATCAACCCACTTTGCACGGTGGGTTTTCAGCTGTAAAAGGCTCGAGCATGACATGTCGGTCACGAGTCCGTTACCTTGACCACTAGGCTACCGCGGCCACCCCTAGTACAGTAATAACCCTTAACTAAATCAGTGTTCCTCCAACCTTTTTATAACGTTTGATAATTTTACCGCCACCCGCTGAAGGCGGACGTTGATTGTTTATAATTTAGATTATTTTGATTTAATAGTTTTAATTAATTTTTTCTAAATATACCTTCAGAACATAAAATGCAATCACATCAGAAATGAATATAAAGGGACTTTCATGGAAAGTTGCACAAACTCGAGAGAAATACACCACAGTAAATAAAATAGGAATAATTTAATGTTCCTCTTCAGTGACCCGTTCAATTAAAACAATAGAAGTTTTTTATTGAATTTTTCAAACTAAAAATTTAGTAATCAATCAAAGTTTCACAAGAATTTGGTTTTTAAAAAAGTTCTTTGGTTGACTTTTTATTGGTATTCTCCCAAACGATTATTTTAAATATCGAGTTTTTCTAAAATAAAAGAGAGAATAAAAAGAAAGCAATTCTGCGAGCATCCCAATGGGGAAAAAACCACTTCGGTCGTCACCTGACAAATCAGGAGGCGATTCGGGCACATCGATTGGTCGAAAAGTGTTCCCCCGAGGGAGAACTTACTCCCTAATAACATTAATGGACGTCCCGAAGAACCAATCCCCCTGCGTAAGACAACACACGAGTCCTACTTTGCAGAGTTTGAGAAAAGAATAATAAAAAGAAAGGGAATATATACCTAGAACCAGAACTTAAAAAATCGCTGAGCGATGCGTGAGTTGATTAGTTGCGATCGTTTTAGTTTGTTCTTGTAAACATTTGTAAGTCCAGGCTCTCTTGAGATTTCCCATGTTATTCCTTTTATATTGTACCTCGTTATACATAAACCGCTGGCCACCCAAAATGTGCAACATCATGAAAGAAGCAGGAAGAAATTTTTGCAATCTGTGCCACAATGTTCAGCATTTCAGCGCAGATGAACATCATAACGGTGTTTGGGACGTTCCAGAACAAAGACCAAACGCTCGCATGAGAATATTCAGTGAGCCATTTTTTGGTAAACAACTGGCGCAGTGGGATGAACCAAACACCGATTTACAATACCTGATGTGAGACACTCATACAACACCGCGGAAGACTGTAGCTACACCAACCAGCGTTATATAAAGAGAAAACTGAAAGCTGTTTTGATATACTGTAATTGTTTCTTCGTACTCTTTTTTTTTTTTTTTAAGCATTAGGGATTTCAGTATTTTTTGAAGAAGAGTACGTGCGTCATCCGAGCACGTTCCTGAGTTCGTAAGAAGAAAAAAATTACTTGTACAGGATGTGGATTACCTTTGGTGAAAATCAGTAATCACGTCGGTTGATTGATTGATTGAATATTAACGTCGCACTGTTCAGCTACACGAGGGCTTTTGGCGACGGACCACGTAATTTTGAACCATGGTCAAGTGACGTGGACGACACCTGAGCTAGCACCCCCCTCTCCTAACTACCACACCACACCAACGGGAGGACGTTTCAGCTCTCGGCAGATTTAACGTGCATCGCTGCCCTACACGGCGGGTCTTTAGTGGTACTGGGCTCGAACTTGTGACAAGGTATGCCACGATCCGATACCTATACCACTCGGCTACCGCGGCCACAGTAATCACGTCGGACAAAACCAAGTAAGAGTGATGTGGATCTATAATCGATGAATGTGACCGATTGCACTAGCCTCGACACACTACTATATGTGATGACATATATATTTTGACCATTGCAGTACTGGATGGCTCTTCCACATCAGGAACTACCTATGCAGTCACAATAAACACAGTACGTTGAGCTACAGTCAATTCCGTACATACCTTTCGACGTCATAAACAGCACAGTGAAATGTCCGCAAGGCGATTATCTTCGTCTCAAAGCCAACCACAGGCATTTAAATCTACAGGGACAACCAAATAGTGCAACATTGACTTTACAAATGAATCGCGCTTCAGCCTGCAATACCACGACGATCAGATGAAAGCCTGGAGAAACCATGGACAGACTCAAATTCGATCATCTTAATTTAATATTCGTATTCAGCACCTTATTGGCTCTGCAACTGTTATTATGGATTGGAAATGACATTGAATTCAACACAAGAATCCTTTTAGTATATACTACCAGCACAATTACCAATTGCTTGCAGTCTTATTCCGATAGGACAATGCGTGATTGCACTCAATTTTCAAAACTTCTTTGCCAGATTCTATTTCTACCTTGTCCTGCCAATCAAATAAGTCTAGTCGAAGACGGGAGAACGACTAATCTGTCATCCACTGCCCGATGCTACATCAGACAATCTTTTGGTTTTGTATGAAGGAAGCATGGGCCGCCATACACCGACAAGACATCTAAAACTTTTTTTATTCATTGCTGAGACATGTAGCAATGGTTATTGTCAGCCGTAGCTGGCACCAACGACGTTTTAAGATTCTTCGAGGTCTGGGCCCCTATACAAAAGTAGGTCTCACCGGCTATCCTTTTGTGGACAATATATAGCGTTAAATACTAGTACAAACGGTAACTTGTAACAAATTTGTGTTACCAGCAAACCTAGGCATGAGCCAACTCAATCAAATGCTGTTGTTGTTTTTTAACGAAATTATGGTTTATGGTTGTAGACCTAGGCCTGGACATGAACGATGGACATAACACTATAATACAGTCTTGTCACTGTTGCCAGTTGGCATATAATTTGAAATTCCCAGTGTCTCAGAGAATATGTCCAGGAATAGCATTTGAAAATTAAAGTTGTTCGTATCAGGGTTTTATTGAGGCCAAAATGAGAAGACGACGATGCCCCCTAGCAAGGCGGAGTCACTAGGTCTGGACCTAGTTGGCCCACGCTTTAAAATATCCCTTGTTAGCGTGAACATTCAATACTGATTTCATCCTCTTCCTAACCTCGAACAAGGCTGCATTTTCATTCATTTCACCTTTGCGTGTTTTCTCTCTAATAAATTTAACCTTGATATATTTTGTCCTTCTTAAAGTCGAATTTTGGATGTCCAGTCTGATTTGCAAGGAGTGTTTTTCTTGATTCAAGTATGGTAAAAAAAGAAACAAAAAGAAAAAAAAACTTCCGGGCAAAAAAAAATGACTTTTCAGTTTTGAACATTTGTATAACTTGATCTAGTTTTTAGCCATTTTTTTTAATAATTCTCTTAACATACAACTTAGAGTTCACTTTTCAATAGTTCTATTAGTAGATGAGTTTCAAATATATTTAATTTTGTAGCATAAGTTTTATTTCCATCTACCAGAAGCTAATACGGGAATTTTAATTTTGAAACCAAAAATTTTATATACAAGTTGCCAAAAATGGTTGCTGAAACTTTTTTACTCTTTATCGTGATCGCAGTAAAAACAGAGCTCTATACATATGGCTAAAACTATCAACAAAATAACTTTAGAATTCATATAGTGAAAATTATTCGAAAAAAATATTCTACTAAACCAAGAGTTCGGGGGAAGCTTACGAAATAAAAATTGCCACGAAAAGAATAGTATCAACTAAGCAGTTCAGCGAAACATTGGTGTGGTGCATTGCAGGGAACATTCCCGAACGAAACTGCGAACAAAATAAAAAAGGAATGATAAATTCTCCATAAATTTTCACACCCAGTATATTTTTTATCTCCTCTCTTATTATACTCAACTTACTGCAGAAAAAAAGAATATTAGGCTCTGGAAAAACTCATGGAGCATTCTTCAGATTTCATGTATCATCCAAACACCTCCAAACACACAGGGGCGGAACCAACTAATGAATAATGCACCAAAAACCATCGCCCCCCCCCCCTACAACCATTTCTTCAAGAAACCCAATCTGAATTCAAGTCTACTTCTTAGACCGCGGGTCAGCGGCGACTTAAAACCTAACCCTGGACAAGCTATCACTCCCCATTCTTGCTTTTATACTTTTTTCATAAAAACAGAAAGGAAAAGAAAAACATTCATAATATCTCCTCTGGTATTGGCCATCTTCTGGTACGTGCCCTGACTTTGTGTGTGCCCGGTCATCTAGTGGATTCGGATAAAATATTCCGACAGCGTTCACAGAAAGAATCGCCAGATATGTTCAAAGGAAGAAAGAAGAGTAAAAAAAAACCGCTGGGGAATCTTGTGTGCTCTGGATCGATGATGGTGTTGCCATTTTGAGGAAATCGAATTTTAGATCTATAAATCTGCCATTTTCTTGTGTCTCTGAGGCTTGGGATTCGGGATAGTTTTTCTCTTTCTGGTTAATAATGCAATGTTTACGGTGAAATGAACGCGCAAAATGATCAGGACTTTGAGCGTTTAGAGCCAGAGATCTTTTATGGGATTGAAGTGGAGTGGAGTGTTTACAGAAGAGTTTTCGAACAGGATGTATTGAGGAGCGTTGAGGCTATTTTAAAAATTACTTTGGAAAATTTTTTGTAACAGGGATTAAATAAAATTACCGGTTGCGAATTGTTTACAAACGGATTGATACTGTTTCTAATTGGTTAACTCCTTACTCAGCAGTACTCAACCAGCGGCCCGCCGAGGCTTTTAAGTGGCCCGGTCAGTGCCCATTGCTCTGAAAAATTCACTTATTTAAGAACAATATATTAAAAATTTCGTGTAAAGAAATCAAATATATCAACTTTGTTTTTTGCTGTCGTTGTCGTACGAGTGCGAATTGATATTCTTTTTATTTGTAACGGTTACGGATAATGGTAACAGACAACAGTGGAGTAGTGACAGTTTTATGGGTGGAACTCATTTTTAACTATCTTTCATATCTTACAAGCGAAAAATATTCGAAGAAAATATATCGTTTCAAGACGATTGGGAGGTTGACTATTTGTGATGAAAAACGAATATGGATCAGTAATTAATTATAATTTGTCACGAAAGTGATGTATTTAAAAAATACCAATAAACAGAAATCCTCCAATGACACTTTTTCTTGATCTCTCTCAAGAGGTAATAAATAGGATTTATTGAATAATCTTTACAATAGTAACAACGTGTTATGTCGGTGGTAATGCTACAACGGTAACAAAGATATCTTATGAAGTTTGTTATATTATTGGTAATCACATGAAACCGTTTTCTGATGCAGAAATTTTGAAGGAGTGCTTAGTAAATACTTCTTATTCAGTATTAGAGACCAAAATAAAAAAAAACATAAATTATAGTAATTAAAAAAAGCAAACCAGGAGTTTATATATATTGATCAATTTTCCACACTTTACCATCTCTCCTCTCTCTCTCTCGTTAACCTCATGATGCGGCCAGTGTGAAATAGCTGACATATGTATGCGGCCCAGCAGAAAAAAGGTTGAGTACTCCTGCATTAAGTGATTTGCCCGTCCACCGTACGGGCTATCGAAAACTGGCCACAATTGGTTTGCCCGCACGCCTTATGAGCATTGATATTTAATTCTTTCTATCTTTAATTTGCATATAGTTTTAATTCGAATAATAAGATTATTAGAGGTGTGTTTTAAGAAATGCATTGTATCCATAGGGCTGCGGTAGCCCAGTGGTCAAGGCATCGGATCATGGCAGGCATGTCATGAGTTCGAGCCCAGTACCACTAAAGACCCGCCGTGTAGGGCAGCGATGCACGTTAAATCTGTCGAGAGCTGAAACGTCCTCCCGTTGGCGTGGTGTGGTAGTTAGGAGAGGGGGTGCCAGCTCAGGTGTCGTCAACGTCACTTGAACATGGTTCAAAATTACGTGGTCCGTCGCCAAAAGCCCTCGTGTAGCTGAACAGTGTGATGTTAATATTCACTCACTCACTCGCAGTGTATCCATGGTACTTATGTACTTCTCATCCGGAATTTTCTTTGTGTTGAAGGCGGGAATTTTCCATTAGAAGCAGAAATTTAGATTCTTGAAAATATTTCATGCAGAACAGGGAATGTACGATACGTACAAGGTAGTGTACGGTTTGCTGCTTGAGAAGGAATAAAAATGTGAAGATAATCCAAAAACGTCGATACTATAGCAGATAAAAAGCCAGGATTTAGGGGGTTTTGTGTCCCACAATTATAAAGTAAAAGATAGTGAGAAAAATTAAAATAAAACTCTTCCATTTTCGCATTTTGTTAAGTATTATGCTTAGTTATAGGCAATCAAAAATGTGCCTTTTTCTGGAACATTTTGGACAAAAAAGATTGACCGCTTAAGTGGTTAATGCTAAGAATTCAGTAAATATGTGACTTCAGGTAAAAAATTACAGTTATGAATTTTATACATTTTTGAAAACCAAGCTTGACTCTTCATAAGGCAGCGTGATAAGCATATTTCCCATTAACATTAATTTTTAAATGTCGTCGAGTTGTCGTTCCCACCCCTATGATTTGTGCTGTAACGTCCTAGAGGACGTTGGTGTTTGGGGGCTCGAGGAAAGATCAGCCATAGTAATTCAAACACAATTTTATTATCACTTTCACTTAATCACACTAGACAATTTAAGAAAGAGAATAGACTAAAAAATTAGATCCGGGAAGCAATCACGTTGGATTAATCTATTATAGAAATAAACACACTTATCTTATTAATTGAGCGCTCTTGAGACCCTTACTTGGATCATCTTTGGATGACTAACTATACAACCTCCGGTCGTAATCTTATTCACGCTTCAATATCCACTTTCAACCATCCTCGCCTGCTCTAATGAAAACACTTAAAAAGAAGTTATAATTTGAAAAAATCCCGTCTTCTTCACTGAGAGAGTTTTTCAACTGACGTCACAGTTGAAGATTAATTTTACGCAAGAAGATTAAAGGAAGAATCGCGCATAGACCCGTTACAGTGCTGCTAGCACTTTGGCAAGCACGACAACTGTTATCAGGATTTCCATATCGTAAAAGCAAAGGATGTCCTGTAAGGTTCCTGAGCAGTAAGCAAACTGTTCCGGATGACTTAAGATAAACTGAAGTTGGTAACCATATGCCAATACTTGACAAAAAGTACATAGATGTTTCCGTTTGTGCTGAAGCACATGAGAATAGGATACGTTTGCAGAGCTTGCAATCTCTATGTATTGATCCCTGTTTTCTCTGAAATTTCATAGAATACAAAATATATCTAACTCATAATTCCTTTTGCAGTTTTTAGAATTTTCAAATTATGTCTTACAAATATCATGCAATGTAGTTATCCCCAAGCCTTGGGCTGCGGACCGGTATCTGTCAGTGGATCAAATGGTACCCGGCCACCCAAGGAGCATTAAATTATTTCCCTTTTACTTACTGAGATGTATTTCTCTTATGTTTTTACGACTTTCCAATAAAATCACTTTATATTCCATGTTAAATCACGTTATATTCCTTTTTGGTGTAACTGTATTTTATTCTGAAGGTTTATTTAAATACAATAAGTTACAATTATTAAACCAAAACAATCTAAATTATAAACAGAAACTGGGCGTCAAAATTATATTGTGGTGATTGGTTATCCACCTATATGGTGCCGCACTTAAAAGTGATACCAACCCCCGGGGAATGTGCTAGGTATGCAATGGTAAATAACAATCCGCAGCCCCATTAGAAATAGAAAAAAATAAACTATAAGCAATCAGCGTCCCTCCCTCAGCGGAACGCGGTAAAATTATCAAACGTTAACCGGTCTGGGGCGATAAAAGAATTGGGCAGCGCTGATGTAATGCAATATAAAAAGAAATGCAAAACGTAAGATGTTCTGATTTTAAATAGCTCCCAGTTGGCGGTGAGAAATGTACTTCCCGCCAAAAAATGGTGATAAAAATCAAATAAATTTTAGATGATAAGCTAAATCTATTTTTTTTATAAATCAATTTTAATCTCCAAATTGTTTTAACATAACATTACTAGAAAAAAATGGCCCTATAAAACATTAATAAAGTTAGAATGTGAGAAAAATTTCTAAAGAATTTTTTAGAGCCTAAATTTTAAATATGTATTAAAATTTTAACTAGATTGATTTTTTTCAGTGATTAAAACTACACTCGAGCCTTTTAACAATTAGCGCGGTATTTTAGAGTTCAGTCTTAACTGTCTTTCGAGTTAAATACAATAAAATAACTTTGAGTTAAAAAATAATTACATCCGATGAATTAATGTGAACGTATTTCTCCATTTTGAATTTAGATTTTTGAAAGTATTTTAAACCCTACCTGAGTTTTTGGGAAGGATTAAAGAGTACCTCCAGATTTGACCCGATGCATGGTTCTTTAGATAATATCAATATACTACAATAGCGGTGTATAACTTGTTTGGTTCGTGGGCCACATCGTGGGAATGGAGGATAACGGAGAACCGTCCCTTTTTAAAATGATAACAGTTATGAAAATCAACAAATATAAGTTAAATAAAAAGGAGGCAATTTTATTCAACTTATTTAGCTTGATAGTTTCATATTGTGTATAGCTGCAAGAACATTTCATTTTAGAATCAGTTAAGGTATCCCGACTACGTTCGGAACCGCGATTTAAAAAAAAAAACGCATAAATGGATAATTTTCATGATATTTAGTGTCACTTAGATTAGAATACACATATAAAATCCTTTTAAGGACATTTTGACCAAAACAAATTATTTAAATACAATATTTTGGCAAAAAATTAACTTAGAATAACCTTTTTTCAAAATGCTCTCCTTTTATAAAAAATGCTTCTAAAATAATAATATTTTTGCCTGTATATAGCTCAGACCTCTGTACAGAGGCTCAACTATGATTTTTGAAAAATTCACATTATTTTCAGAGTTACAAGCCATTGAAATAATGATCGGGTTTTTTTTTCTTAAAATTTCTCCCCTCTGTTGTCGTAAAACATGGATAAACCCACTTCTCTAACTGAAATATTTAAAAAATTCTAGTTGAGCCTCTATACATAGATCTGAGCTATTGACAGGCAAAATATTATTATAATAGAAGCATTTTTCATAAAGGAGAATATTTTGAAAATGGGTCATTCTATGTTCAGTTTTTGTGAAAATATTGTACTTAAATAATTTTTTTTATTGTAATAGTATTCTTAAAACAATTTTATATACATTTTCTAATCTAAGTGACACTAAATATCATAAATATTATCCATTTATAGGCATTTGCAAAATTACGGTTTCGAACGTAGTCGGATACCTTAACTTTAAAAAGTAAAACTCCTTTACATACGTCGCTATTCCTTTACAAAAAGCCATGATAGTTTTAACGGCCATCACTCATTCTACAAAATGGGATTTTAGTGAATTAGAATTGGAACTCGTGTGACAACAACGCCGGCCCCGACTTCTTGATCATGACTCCTAGGCTACCGCGGCCCCTCTCTTCTGCAACAAGGTGTCAAATTAAACTTGCAATAGCATCTAGAAAACAGAAAGCTAGTTTAAATATGGAACCTTTAGTGGGTGGACTTTAATTCAAAATTACGAGATCCATCTCCAATAGTTCTCGCTTTGTTTCAAAGTATGACTTTAACCCTTGGCTACCAGACTGCGCTTTCTAACGCACGCGCAAATCCCAGATTACTAGGGTACTAACTTGACGTTACGACACACATTTCATTTTTTTCTTTTGACGCAGACTAAGGCGCATGATAGTTGGTGTTCTGTTTCGCTTTCATAAGTTTGTATATTTATTTTTGTTGTTTATTTTAACTTTTTTCTTGCCAATTTGGCATCATCGTTGGATTTGAACGAAAGTGACCCTGAATTAGACTATTTGCGGATACCGATGAATATGACAATGACTCTAAAACGGATTTATCTATTTGTAATGAAGATGAATAAATGAACAAAAATGTCGATACACTTATGTAACGCATGCGGAAAAGCTTTTTGTTCCAAGGAACATTTCGAGCAATTCCACAAAGATTTGTAGTTTTAATTCTAATTTTCCTATTTTTTCAAATTTTTATAACTCAGATATTTTTAACTCAACTTTTGTAATTATACTCAATCTCAATAAAAGGAAATCTACTTGTGCTGGTTACACTAGTTGTACATCTGAATAAGCCATCTATCTATATGAGGTTACAATGGAATCTTGGCCTATGCATAGCATGTATCCACTAATGGTTACATGATAGTCAAGTGGTTAATAGATAAGCAATCATTCTAGACTGATTCAAAAAATTATTTAATTTGTACTGTGAGAGGTTGCTACCTCTCTCTTGAGCACCTAGATATGTGGGAGCTAGGGAATAAATACTCGACGTGATCCAATTAATCTATTTTATTAATCTATTTTATTTATTTATTACACAATGAAAAGACACAAATCCAACTAATGATAATAAGAGAATATCTCGATGCTAACCGCGAAAGTGGAACAACGACGGTAAGACGCGAATAATTAGGAGACTATCAAACTTGATCCTTACTTTATAAATTATCAAACCTATCATCCGATTTAATCTAATATCAATTTAATCTCAGTGAACTATCGTCACTTTAAAGTTTCCTCCTAATAAACATCGTAATCACAATAATTCAAATATGATACCTTCAATAACAATCTCACCTGATTTCTAGCTTATTTCTCTCCTACTATCTATTAAGGTATTCGACTACGTTCGGAACCGTGATTTTGCAAAAGCGCATAAAGGGATAATGTTCATGATATTTAATGTCACTTAGATTAGAATACATGTATAAAATTGTTTTAAGGACATTTTGACAAAAAAAAATTATTTAAATACAATATTTTCGCAAAAAACTAACTTAGAATAATCTTTTTTTCAAAATGTTCTCCTTTTGTGAAAAATGCTTCTATTATAATAATATTTTGCCTGCATATAGCTCAGACCTCTCTACAGAGGTTCAATTAGAATTTTTGAAATATATAACTTAGAAGTGGGTTTATCCATATTTTACGACAACAGAGGAGAGCAATTTTAAGAAAAAAAACGACAATAATTATTTCAATTGGTGGTAACTCTGAAAATAATGTGAATTTTTCAAAAACTCTAGTTGAGCGTCTGTAGAGAAGTCTGAGCTATAACAGCAAAATATTATTATAATAGAAGCATTTTTCACAAAAGGAGAACATTTTGATAAAAGATTATTCTAAGTTAATTTTTCGCCAAAATATTGTACTTAAAAAAAATTTTTTTTGTCACAATGTCCTTAAATCAATTTTATGCATGTATTCTAATCTGAGTGACACTAAATATCATGAAAATTATCCATTTATGCCCTTCTTTAAAATCACGGTTCCGAACGTAGTCGGATACCTTAAAGCTAGAAATCTTCGACTATATATATAGTAAGCTAATTTGAATATCACGATTTTCTTCTTCCGAAGGGTTGGTTGTGAATAACGCGAATGGATAGCCCAAAGATTTCCCAAGAAGATTAGTTGAAGGATCGCGGATAGATCCGTCACAGTATAGTTAAAATTATCAGTAGTAACGATGTCAATATTGGGATATTTAAACCATTATCGAAAGCCCTCTCTGAGCAAATCATCAATCAAAAATTAAATACAGAACCTGATTAAAGCCAACAATTTTTGAGATGAATATTCTGGCGAAAGAAAATACGAGTACAGTTCGAACCTCTTCTCACTTTATTTAAAAAAAAACCCAGGTGAAAAAAAGAAAAGCTAGAAAAAATTCCACAACATTACATGAATGCATAAAAAAGTACCTTCCCAATAGGGGAGCAATCGAATCTGATTAGATTTCCCCAACTGTTTGCCTGCTTCTTTTCGCATCACTTCAATTATCTTGCTCAAAATTAACTCTTGTAAGAGTCCTCTTTGAGTCTTCTCTGTCTCCACGAACTAATAATTCTCGAATCCTGTCTTCCCGCTTTTCTAAAAGGCGGAACCCGCTGTTGTCCAGGTTACTCGCATTGATCAGGGGCCGTCCACCCTCCCTGCATGCAAAATCAAAGAGTTCCTCCCGCCCCTGCTCAGCCAATTACGAGCCTGTCATCGTCGCTTAAATTAATTCATCTCGGAATCCGTCAAGAACTCCTGCCCACCCCAGATAGGAAGCACCCTCGTTCCGGATTCAACAGAAGAATTGGGGAATTCTTAAGAGTTCAAAGAAATGTTTAGGAGGGGGGGGGGATTTTTGAAGATATTTGGTTCTGAAACTTTAGCGACTGCTTCTGTTGATGAGGCAGCTTTATCGTCACGTCGATTTGTGTTCGGTAAGATAAAAAAATATTTACAACAGAAAAAAAGTTTTTGATACACAAAACAAAATATTTATAAAATGTGTTTACAAGGAATTATTTTTCAATGGAATGTTACTTGTTTATATTTAAATTCTGTAGATCTAGAGCAGAGGTTTTCAAACTTTTTAGACTCGTGGAGCCCTTAAAACTATAAAATGTTTTTTTTGGGGACGAACTGGACACAAACTGTCGAAGTCTAAGTGTTTTGAATTTATCTGCAGTCGCATTTCATATCCTGTATTTAAATTGTTTTTATGTTTTGCTTTCATAACCACTCGCATTGAAAAATATTTTTCACTGAAATCAGCCTTAGTTGGGGGGGGGGGG
>BMAV01005554.1:277685-290682 GCA_019973955.1 Trichonephila inaurata madagascariensis | reverse complement strand
ACATAAAACTCGCTTGTGGGGGTTTAAAATATGTCTAAAAAACTTGATTTATTTTCAACTATCCTTTCCTACTTGTTTTTATTCTTTCAACGAAGCGTAGGCTAACGTAATTTTGTTAACATAATCTAATTGTGAAATATATTCAATCCTAGCTCATGGAATAAAAAGTTTGTCATAAATCAATCTACTTAGTGTATAAAACTTTAATATTTCATTTCATTTAAGTTATTCTGCACATTATTTGATATCCAAGAAACACTTAAAAATTCCCACACAATATCTCAACAAGAACAAAATCCTTTGTTTCTCCTTCACAGCCGAAGTCGGTTTTTGCCGCTTGCGTTCTGCTTTTTCTACCCATCTCTTTAGCCTCCTTCCCTTGTAAAACGTGCTTTGTTGCAAGCTGCATCACTCTGAGGAGAAATACTTGTATGGTGAATGAGTGTATTGACATCGCATTGCATAGCAACACGAGGGCTGAAGGAGATGTATTAGGGATGGCGATTCTTTACGAAAAAGATCGATTTTTAAATCGATTCGAATCGTAACCTAATAAATCGATTCACAAAAAAATCAACGTCTAAACGATCGATTTTTTTTCAAGTCTGCATTTACAATGTAAATATATATATAAATCCATTTTATGAAAAACAAGAAAAATACCATAATAAACGATCACTTATCAGTAAAATCAGGAGATTTTTTAGTTAAGGAAATTCGACATTTACAATTATCTTTATTACCATATCAAAGTATCAGGTATAAAAGAAGACATTTATTTTGCTAAATGTGTTTGTTACATTAAAAATTTTAGAAAATAGATTATATAGCTTATAGTTCCCATTGCTTATAATATCTAAACTTTTTAAAAACAACAGTCTGTCAAGTCTACTGGGATCCGAGCGGTTCCGCTCATCACTTGTGATGTTGTCGGCAATCGAAACAAGTAATATAAAAAAATAGTTTTTAAGTCAATTCCTACTTAGATCAACAACGAAAATTTTTATTTTAGATACTTTTTATTAACTAGTTACAATTAATATAAATATGTATATACATAGGACAGAATCACATTAAGTGGTAATTAGTTTTTTTAATTATCATTAAAGTATCGTATTGTCCTTTTAATTTCAGTCCAACTGAATGCTTTAACACGTGAGAAAAAAACCTTTTCAAGTTTTGACACGTCACCAAAAGGGTCGCTAATTCGTCAACGTGGCTGCATTTTTAATTCTTTAAGTAATTAGTTTTAATCCATTAATTTTTATTAATTATAATTAAATTATTGTATTGTCATCCAAAATGATCCTGTATATAAAATTCCAGCTCAATCCAGCGCTAAATATGTATTTTATTAACGATTGAAAATTCCACCAAGAAAAATAAATAAATATACAAATATATAAATAAATAAATAAATATATAGACAGTGCGAGCTAATAGTAGGAATTGAAAAAGGCGCTCACGAGGGGAACAGATGATTCCATGATACTCATACACATCATGGCTATTGAGTGAACGTGATGATAAATAAAGTTTTTTTTGTTCTTGTCAGTAAAGTATAGATCATACTTCAGATGCACAACTCCCTGCGATAAATAGTGTTTAAATTCTTCGTTTTGTGTGGTTTTTGCCAAAACAGAAAAAATCGAATGTCGATTTTCTAGGATGAAATATCGATTCAGTGCTATATATCGATTTAAAAAATCGATTTTTTTGGCCCGAGAAATCGCTTTTTCTGTTCATCGATCTCAGATCGCCATCCCTAAGATGTAGGTACTCCGTAATTTTGAAATACGGTGAAAAAAACGACACCTGAGCTGGTACCCTCTCTCTAAATTAGCACACCACGTCAATAGGAAAACGTTTAAGCAACGACAAATTTAACGTGCCTCTTCACAGAGGGTCTTCAGTGGCATTTGGACTCAACCTCATAACACTATGGTGACCATAACCACTACATACCGCAGCCACATACTATTATGAGGTAATTGATCAGAAGATTTAACAGGTGATTTTGTGATGAATATATAAAATGAAACGACCATAAAAAGTTCAATGTATAATTCAGAAACGAAAAACTTTTGTTTCAATAACCATACTTTTGAGTTCAAAAAGAAAATGAAGAAAACCAACTTGCCCTAAAGACGCGAATGTAAAAAATATTACACAAGATACAGAGAAAGAAATCACAAGCCAAAACATGCATAGAAATAGCCCTAAAAACCTAGAGGACACATTGCTGTTTTCTTAATACGGAGATGCACGAAAATGGTGATATAAATTTCAATTTTTAAACTTTACCCTTCAGTATTTAAAAAACATTTCAGCAAAAGAAGGATTTCAGCATTTTAATTTAAAAAATTTCGCCTCTATATCAATATAATACACGGATGCAGATGCACACGCATGCAATTTTCAACAAAACTTGAAAAATGTAATTATTTGATAATTTCGATAATCAGAAATTTGTTTTCCAAAAAGTTAAAAAAAAGAATGAAACAGTATTACTGGATAAAAATATGCCCCTTCTATATGATAAAAAATAATGAATAAAAAAGAAAGAAAAGAAGAAAATATTTTATTTAGAACACAATCAAGTAAAGCAGACCATTCAATAATGTATCTAAATCAACAGAAGGATTTTATTTTGGGAATTTAAAAAGACTCTTATATATAAATCATCACCAAGAGGTACATTACACAGAAAAATTTTGATCAAAGGCTAAAGGAACGTAAAGCTTAAAAACATCCTCTAATTTATATCGTTATAACTTAAATATACCAAGTATATATCTTGCATGAACAAATATATATATAAAATAAAGCTTTGTTTTCCAACATATAAACACATAGAAATTTAAGCTTTTACTTTTTACATGTTTAAAATAGATAACACACGTTCTTCTATAGATAGAAAAATATAACTGCACTTTTATCAACCTTTTAATTGTTTCAGCCATAAATTACGATCTTTGAAATGTTATATTAAATTTGGGCAATGTTCATAAAGTCAGATCAATTTAATAGCTTAAAAATCTAATCTTAAATTTGTTAATTTAATAGTTGAAACTAAAAACTTTTCTTGAATCTTTCTGAATTTTAGGCGTTAAAAACATTTTTTTTTTCTCAATATTGTTATGATGAAAAATGTTGATTTTTATTTTTTATAGGTACGATACAAAACTACTGGATTTTAAAGTACCTATAGTAATACATTGTTTTATATTTTGATTTTAAAAACACTACTCGGTGATTTTTTTTAATGTAAAATCAATAGTTTGCATTAGTTTAAGCTTTGGTATTACAAGTGATAGTTTTTGCAAATTTTTACTGAATAATTTTAAAATGAATTGAAATTCCAAAAATCCAAATGATAAAAAATAAGTACTATGCTAGAAAAAATTAAAGCACATGCTTATGCTTTATTTTTTTATAAACAATTTTTAATATTTAGTTTATTATTAAAAACATTTAACAAAGAAATACTATGAATTATATCACCCAAATTCAAAGCAAATGATAAAAAAAAAAATTATGTCGAAATGTAGAAAGTGTTAAAATAATTTTATTTATATTTTAATGCCAAACAATTTATAAAAAAAAAGTTAACGTGACAAAAATAGTTATTCCGAGAAATATCAATAAATTCTTCGAAGCTGTGTAAAAAATAATGAATTTCATGTACGCTAATAATACAACATAATTCCATATTTTTAAAAATAGTTTTCATATATTTTGCAATATTACATATTGTAAAAGTTAGTTTTTGATGAATTAGAAAAGAAAAATCTAATTGAATGCATCAATTACTTCAAAACAAAATTTTGAAAGAAAACCAATTCCTAAAGAATAATTCATTTAGAATACACAACAGTATTTACAAATATCAAATAAATGAAATAACTATTATGCATGTATTTTATTTCTTTATATTAAAATACTACCACTAAAAACAGAAACGATATCGGCACCACATAGAGAGCTTATTTTTTTTTAAATCTCTTTTAAAGTTCTTGTCAAGCATTTTTTTTATATGGAAACCTTGTTGGTCTTTCATGTAAATAAAAAAAAGAGTTTGCATTGTCTATGTTGCAGAACAAAATCAAATTAATATTCGTTTTTTGTTATTGTTCTTGGATAATAAATATTAATAATGAAGGATATATATATATATATATATATATAAGTCTTTTATTACTAAAAACGAAATGCTTACAGTGAACTTATATGCGTAAAATTAACGAGAACGAAACAGCAACAAATTAATAGTTATGTATTTCAACTGTTTGTAACAGAAAAACAAATTGTGTTTCTATTTCTTTAGTAGAATTACGTAAATACGTAGGCATGAGTGTTTATATACTGATATAAAAAACTAATGAATAAATAAATAGTTTATACGCACACACCGGCACAAACAAACATTATATATAAATAAATATATACATATGGATTCGGAAATGAGTCTTGGAAACCAATCAATTACACTAAAAAACTACTATTTTCCACTTTCCCAAAACTTAATTATTCAGACAGAAAAAACATGAAATAATATTTTCAAATAACTTATATAAATATTTTTAAGGTATCCGACTACGTTCGGAACCATGATTTTGCAAAAGCGTATAAATGGATAATATTTATGATGTTTAGTGTCACTTAGATTAGAAAATGTATATTAAATTGTTTTAAGAATAGTATTACAATAAAAAATTATTTAAGTACAATATTTTGACAAAAAATGAACATAGAATGACCCATTTTCAAAATACTCTCTTTTTGTGAAAAAGGCTTCCATTATAATAATATTTTGTGTGTATGTAGCTCATACCTCTGTACAGAGGCTCAACTAGAATGTTTGAAATATATAACTTAGAAGCCGATAATTATTTCAAATGGTTGTAACTCTGAAAAGAATGTGAATTTTTCAAAAATCGTAGTTGAGCCTGTGTACAGAGGTCTGAGCTATACACAGACAAAATATTATAGAAAACAATAAATTCAACTGTACTGCTGTATGTCAGAAGCATGTCTATTCTGAAAGGAAATGTTTTCGTTAACCAAGTACAAATATTAATACGTACAAAAATGCCTACGAGTGATTTTCAATAATGTATTTCCCTAACATAGGAAATGATTGTATAATACTAATCCAAATAGGATAAAAAGAGACAGTCTAATATTCATGCCACCAAATCATTAAATAATATGATTCTAAAAATAAATTAGACATTGATTGAATCTTTCAGTAATTCGAATAAAGTGTTAATTTCTTTAATTTATATAAACTATAATATGATATAATTCTGATTAGGAATTTAAAAATGAATCTTGTAGAATAATAATTAATTAAAAACCCTTTATGTGGGAAGATTCAAGCATTCTACTTCGAACGAGTCTTCCTTTGATTGCAAGAGAAACTAAACTATAAACATTACAACAAACTAAATAAATTAAGATATATTTATGATCATGATTTTACAAATGTGTGAATCTTGTGAAATAATATAATTAACAGAAACCCTTACGAGGGAAGATTCAAACATTCTACCTTGAGAACGATTCTTCCTCTAATTATTAGTCAAACTACAATTTACAATATAGGAAATGTTTACAAACACTTGTACCTTTCAACAAAATAGTTTCCATATTGTTCATGGTTTATATAGGGTACTACGATAAATGAGAAAATAAGGATATAAGAGAACGCGCTAGCATTATAACAACCTAATTCCATAAACAATTTTTTAAACAATTCATTCTACACAAAAAAAGGGGGATTATATTTACCCATCGCGTATTTTGAAGCATTTAAATATAGAATTTAAATACAATCGTTTCACTATTATCACATGCTTGATCAAAATATTGCGATTTGAAAATTGGAATTTTGTTAACTATTTCTAATTCGTATTCTGAATGATTTCTGAAAGAATCCTGTGCAACCGAGCATATGCAATTATCTTAAAATTAAAAGAATTATTCTAGTTCATTAAATGAAAGAGTTAAATATACAAATTTGCACGAGAACAATTTTCAATGGTACGTATTGTTTCTAACGAACGGACGAATGCACATGATTACATAATACCAATCAGACAGATAATGAATGTGCACGGAGACTATGGAGTGATAATAATGACGTGTGAACGCTCGATATCACTAGTACTCTCTGATCCCCCTCCCCCTTCACATGATTTACGATACCCCGGAGTGGGGGGCTCCTGAAGACGCTGGGGGCGACCGCAAGAGCCCGTCACCAACCGCTACGGCCCCGTGCTCAATCGATAGCTAGGAAGAAGAGTGCTACTCACCCTTGTCTGAGCGGGTACTTCGCACATCGCTTCAAGCACCCACATCCATGTTGATGGAAGGACAGGAGGTATCCGCAGATGTACCACCACATGTACACAGGTGACGTACCGCCTCAAGCTGCCATCGTGCTCGGGGTGTACAACCGGGGGGAAGGATTCTTTTTAATTTTGCCTGAATTTTTTTTTCTTTTTTCCCCTTTGCCTCTTTATCTTTCCGAGGGTGGCATGCAGGGGGCGCTGGTGTCCACCATCTGCCGGTATCCGATTTTTGTTGTGAGTAGCACTGGAGAAAAAAGTATACAGGTTTCGCCGGCTCGATGAGGACCTGTCTCTTGCGACTCCCGCTTGGGCGTGGCGGTGCTCTCTCTTTTCTTTTTCTTTATGTGTGTGTATGTGACGAAAAGCAAAAAACCGAAACTGAAGGGTCGATGACGAAATCCGGCGAGTGGAAAATGAACGCGACCGACCTGGAGAGCGATGCTCTTCTGTTATAGAGGGCGCTGCGCCTCCCGAATTGCCGGTGAGAGGGTGCAGGAAATGTTGCACCACTGCGCAGGCTCGAACCAGTTACCGACTAAACCAAATATCCTAAATGTATATCCTACAAAGCGGATGTTTCTTTCAATTGTAAAATGGATTAAAATTCAAATTAGGTTTGAGAATTCTTATTAAGAGAGGGTAGAGTGGGGTTCTATTTCCAAGTTTTGGCGCATGCGCGGTTATTCAAGTTTTACCGGCTCGTTCCACTGGTGGTGCTGGTGGAGCAATGTTCGTTCTTATTCCCCCGTTCTGTCACATGGTGGCGGCCTTGCAACGGGACTCATCCACTTGGAACTTTCGGAGTTGGAGGGACTAACATCCCAGTTCTAAGTGCTCGTGGAAGGGGCCCACCTGTTCTTACTCCACCCCTATAGGCTTCTATTTTTTTTACTTGCCTTTTTTGTTTTGTTTTTCCAGATCACCCAAGTTATCCCGCACTTGTGATCTTTCCTGATTCCATATCCAGAAACAAAACAAAAGGTGATGTATCAAGAAGTAATATTAAGTCATTTGTTAGGAGAAATCTTTATTTACGACATTCTTATTCTTAAAAATTTCTTGCCGGAAATTTGAAAATTCTTTTTTTTTTTCTTCATTTACGTAGGTACTCTCACATATGTTGATGTTTCTTTGGATTTGCTTAAGGTTTTGATTTTTTGAGCTGTTCGTTTTCTGATGTGTTTATTATTATTTACTTTAATCTTGCAAATTTTCGTTGCAGTTGTTTTATCTTAATGTGGCTTAAACAAATAGAAGCTCTCACTCTGTAACATAAGATTTAATCAATTTTATTTATTTATTTTTATATATAATTAACGATATGAATTCAGGAATGAATTAAGTTCACTTAGATTTATAACCTAAATTCAACGCCAGACAAATATCGGACAATCTTTCATTTGGAATTTTTGTTTTGTATTCGAAAGATTAATCCATACGATTAAAAGAAAAAAAGTCGCGTTGCTAATTTTTCTTTTCTTGTATAATATCAACTTATTCATGATCGTTAGTATCTGTATTTCACATAGGGAAACAAAATATAAAAAAAAAATTCCCTTTAAAATTCTTTATTTACAACTAAGTTTTTTTCCCGCTCTCAATCTTCATTTGTTTTGATGATTATATCAAAATAACTCTAGCAACACATTATTTTAAATATATTTGAGAAATTAATTAATTCAAATTTATTTAATTAACTAATTGGAACAAAAAAATTTTAAACTTACAAAATAATAACATGAACAAGTTTCTCATCTTGTAGTTTTCAATGCAAACTGGTATATTTATATAGGTTCCTCTTTCCAAGTATTTAGTTAGTTAGCTAGAGTAGCAGTTAGGAGAGGGGGTGCCAGTTCAGATGTCATCCTCGTCACTTGACCATGGTTCAAAATTACAATTACCTCGTATAGCTGGACAGTGCGACATTAATATTCACTCACTCCAAGTATTTAGTTGCTATTTTATGATTTATGTTTGTTCTTCCTCATAACTCTCTTTCTAAAATATTAGAGCAGATTTTATTTCATCCTCTGAAATTACTTAAGATTTTGTCTTTGAAATCTATTATTTTCTTTTCGTAAAATGTATTTTATTGCAAATTTTATAGAATGCTTTTTTCTTCTATATGTTGCATTTCTAGAATCATCGAACAAAAATTTAAAATGTTTGCAGAGGTTTTTCCATTTTCTTTAGAATTATATTAAATGTAATTTAAAACTGCATTTATTTCATTAATTAGACACTTTTTTGCCAACTTTTAGAAACAATACTGACATATAAATTTATTATTTATCCTTAGATATTCGTTGAGATTCCAGGACTTCAACTAAAAGTTTTTTTCCTCTGACATATGCTCAATATAATTTTTTATATATATTTTAAAATACATATAAAAAAGATATAAAATACATATACTTTATAAGTTTTAATGTCAGTTCATATCCCTTTGTCATTATATAGCTGTGATAAGTTTGAACATAAAGTATACAGTTTTTGTTGAAGAATTGATGATTTTGAAAAGAATAAGAATTCTTGCTTAGCTCACAATTAGATAGTGATCTCCAGACTTTTTAACGCCATGGACTGGTCAATGTTTGTTAATTTTACTACGTTGATTGTTTATATTTTAGATTGTTTTGATTTAATAATTTCAATTTAATTGTGTGTGTATTTTTGAACATGTCTTCAGAATAAAATACAGTTGCCCCCCCAAAAAATGAATATAAAGTGATTTCTCTGTAAAGAATCACACCAACCCGAGAGAAATACACCACAGTAAATAAAATAGAAATAATTTATCGTTCCTTGCGTGGGCCGGTACTATTTTATTTACGGATCGGTGTCGGTCCATGGCTCTGGGGTTAAGGACCACACAATTAGGTGATTGTTTCACTCAGTGGCGTAACGGAGAATATTAGGGACCCCCTGCAAACTCAGGTTTATGACCCCCAGCCCAAATATATACTTAGCGTCAGTCAATCTTTGGGCCTTCCCGCAATGCGGGGGTGTACGTTACGCCACTGGTTTCACTGCAACACGACGGCTATTGCCTACGGACATCATAACTTTGTTCCATGAACAAGTGATGAAGTCGACATCACGCGCTTCGAACTACCACATTACGCCAACAAGAGGTTAGTGTGGTAGTTAGGAGAGAGGGGGTGCCAGCTCAGGTGCGTCTTCGTCACTTGACCATGGTTCAAAATTACGAGGTCCGTCGCCAAAAACCCTCGAGTAGCTGAACAGCGTGACGTTAACATTCACTCACTCCCGCCAACAAAAGGACCTTGAGCGGCGACAGATTGAATGTGGATCATCCCCTTTATTTGGCGGGTCTTCAGTGGCATTACAAATAGTCCACGAGGTTACGGCATCCACGAAGTGTTACTGGACTACTAATATAGTTACTTCATGTTACGAGCCGACTGGGTGGCGTGGTTGGTTTGTCGCTGGCCTTCTGTACCCAAAGTTGCGGGTTCGACCCCGGCCCAAGTCTGTGGGTTTTCATGATGCAGAAAATCGACAGCGGCCATGTCGTATGATTATACGGCATGTAAAAGATCCCTAGAGTGTCTGTTTAGCATGGATGCTCTCGGCAAAATTAAATCCTAGTACAGATTTGCATCGTCAGAGCTCAGGTATCTCCCTCTAGGGAGGAAACTGAGCGTCAAAATTACATGCGGCTATTGGTAACCTCCTTATATGGTGCCGCACTAAAAAGAGATACCAGCTTCCAGGGTTCTCGATTTTTTTCGTAAAATAACCTCCCAGTGGCGATGTGTATTTTCTATGCAACGAACTTTTTTCTTTTGTGATTCAATTTTTTTCTCCCTATCTTTAAAGTATTTCTGAACATTTCAAGTTATTCTCTCTTTTAACACATTTTAGGGTAGTCATAAATCTTGAACTGTTTTTATGAGACGCCTAGCACGCCAAAAGCAATAGAGTTCTGGGCATTTCGTCCAAGATGGAAGGAAAAAGTTCGCTATATAGAAAAATTCGCAATATAGAGGTTAGTAATAGGGAGGTTCGACTGTAATTGACTTTTTAAACGTTTACACGAATATACCAAAGAAAACTGTATGCATAGCAGTGTGTTTTGATAATTCTTCGATTCGATTTTTTTTTCATACAATAGTTTTATCCTAATTTTCAATAATGGAACATAAACTCTTTTCCAGATAGAGAAATGTGCTTCATTCTGACTTCACTGTCATCTGGATGACAGCCTAATTCAACATCTTGCCCATTTCTGTTTCAATCAATTGATTATTTTCAGTGTAAACTAGTTAACTCGCGCGCGTAATTATTCTGAATTAATATTCAATTTTATATATGAAAATAAAAAAATAACGTATATTTAGGAAATATTTTAAAATTTTTAGAACAAAACATTATACAACCTTTGACAATAAAGTTCGGTGAGCAGTCCTGTAAAATTAACGTAGATGAAATATTAAGGTATACGACCACGTTCGGAACCATGATTTTAAAAAGGAGCATAAATGGATAATTTTCATGATATTTAGTATCACTTAGATTAGAATACATGTATAAAATTGTTTTAAGGACATTTTCATAACAAAAGTTATTTAAATACAATATTTCGGCTAAAAATTAGCTTAGAATAAATAACCTTTTATTAAAATGTTCTCCTTTTGTGAAAAATGCTTCTATTATAATAATATTTTGCCTGTATATAGCTTAGACCTCTGTACAGAAGATCAACTATGATTTTTGAAAAATTCACATTATTTTCAGAGTTACAACTCATTAAAATAATATCGGCGTTTTTTTTCTTAAAATTTCACCCCTCTGTTGTCGTAAAACACGGATAAACCCACTTCTAAGTTATATATTTCAAAAATTTCTAATTGAGCCTCTGTACAGAGGTCTGGGCTATATACAGGCAAAATATTATTATAATAGAATCATTTTTCACAAAAGGAGAACATTTTGAAAAAAGGTTATTCTAAGTTAATTTTTAGCCGAAATATATATATTGTACTTAAATCATTTTTTATTGTAATACTATTCTTAAAACAGTTTTATATATATTTTCTAATCTAAGTGACACTAAATATCATAAATATTATCCCTTTATACGATTTTGCAAAATCACGGTTCCGAACGTAGTCGGATACCTTAACGAAAGTTACCTTCCTGTTCTTCTAAGTAGTCACCCCCCCCCCATAAATATGCACCCCTGAGATCTGCTATACGTCCTATAAACTTTGTAAGAAGTCTTCTTTTGGGATGGAGTTCAAAAGCGTCGTCACATTTCGTTGGATGTTAAGAATTTCGTCAATATCGATGACACGTTTTTCTCATCCCTAAATTCTGGATAACGATTTGTCGCATGGATTCACGGTTAATCTACAGTTCATCAGCTATCCTGCGCACAGTTAATTGACGATTTTTTCATGATTAATTTCCTCACTTTCTCAATGTTTTCGTCACTGACGGAGATCACCAGTCTTCCGTTACGGGAGTTGCCGGAAACACTTTCCCGGCCTTCTCGAAAACGGGTGAACCACTCGCGCACACACTTTATGAACAGTGTTTGATTCTCATAAACACGTACCAGTATCTTTTGATGTCTTTCCAAGTTTAAAACATAACTTTGGATTTTTCTGTTTTTATTTAAGAACCAACGTACTAAACAAGCACTTTGTAAAACAGTCTTACACGGAACACAAATGAGTCTTGACTGAACAATGGTGAGAGCTGATGGTCAACACTGCCACTATGCATGTGCAGCATTTTGTTTCGCCAGTGTTTCTACATCCACCGTTCTAACTTCATTCAGCGAACTTTATTGTCAGAGGTTGCAAATAGTATTAGTTAAAGTTGCATAAAAGCTTGAAATTCTCGAAAAGCTATGAAATGGGTTCATGAGTTACTTATTTTATAGAAAAAATAAATCATTTTTATTTACAGGATTTATCCTCTCATCTTTGTGAAGTTTTTGATATTTCCAGTTAAAAATCACGACGAAATCTTTTGTGGTATTTTTTTTTTATTTTTTTTTATCAATAACATGATTGATTGAGTTAATATTTTAAACATCATTCATTTTTTTTGTTCCAGTAATGTTTGAAAAACTATTTCTTATTTGACGATAGGTTTATCAGATATAATTATAGAGATAATTTCTCACTGTATAAGTTTTATGAAATTTTGAACAGGTTTTCGGAAGAGCTTGATATTTTTAATACGTATTTTAATATTTTTAATTGTAAAATTTCGCGGCTTTTGAGCTTTTAGTATGCATTAAGTTTTATCCTGAATGTGTTTCCAGTGTATTACTTTTTTGTCGCATTTTTTTCCTTAACATGTTTTTTTAAGTGCTTATATCTCTTCAAATGTGCTTGATGAAATTTTTTGGTTTTTGCTGTTCGTTTTTCTGTCATGAACTGTAACTGGAGCTTTTTTTTTCTGTAGTATGTATTTAATTTAAGGCCCAGTGGTCAAGTGGTAGAGTTTCGTGCTCCCACACCAGAGGTCCGGTTTCTATTCCCGGACTGGGCAAGGTCGACTCAGCTTTTCATGCCTACTGCAGTGGGTCAATAAATAAGTACCAAGCTTGCTTGGGGATTTAAACACTGGGGGTCTCGCTTCAGACTGGTTAGAGCACCGGA
>BMAV01005554.1:240284-267685 GCA_019973955.1 Trichonephila inaurata madagascariensis | reverse complement strand
GTTTTTCATTTTCTATTCACTAGAACAAAAACTACAATTGTTTTAGTAAAAGCAGCTGCCATAACTTTACATAAGATGTCAAACTTTAAAATGCACTTTTCTAGAAATGCGTTTTTTGCGAAAAGTTCAAACGGGGACAGCGATTGCTCAAAAAGTTTTTAAAATAATGTGCTGAAATTTTTTCTGTATGTTCTGTATAACAGTAGAAGTGTTTTAACCTTCAAATTTATCAATTACTGTTTTATTACAAAATTTACAGTCCCTTATGTGAATATAATCACTGATTTTTTAAGCAATTTCATATAATAAATAAGATAAAGTTGCTCTCTAGTTTTTGTAAAAATTAAAATATCTCTTGTCACGAAGGTAATTTCAATTGATTGATCGAATATTAACGTCGCACTGTTCAGCTACACGAGGACTTTGGGCGACGGACCACGTAATTTTGAACCATGGTCACACAAATGACGTGGACGACACCTGAGCTGGCACCCCAACGGGAGGACGTTTCAGCTCTCAACAGATTTAGCGTGCAATTCTGCCCTACACGGCGGGTCTTTAGTGGTACCGGGCTCGAACACGTGACAAGGCAAGCCACGATCCTATACCTATACCACTCGGCTACCGCGGCCACGAAAGTAATTTCAAAGAGGAATAGCTAAGTAATGTATCAAAATTGAGAATTTGTTCATTTGCTATTTGTACAGAGCAAGCTCGTTTAATTTTTTGTCAATTTTTACCCTTTTTTTTCCCTATTTATTAGTAATAATTTATTTTTATCTTAATTTTAACCTTTTTTTCTTAAAATGTAATAAATAAATCTAAAAACCACAAAAAATCTTTATATCTCCATTTAAAAAAAAATGTTGTCGCAAGTAGGCGGATACCTTAAACTTCTCGAACAGCCTCGTTTTTGGAAATTATTCTTGAAGCTTAAATATTTGTAACAATGTGATACTTTTTAAATTACTGCTAATAAAGATATGTCAAACAGAATAGCGAGCAATGTTTTGCAAAACTGAACAGTTTTCTAATAAATTAATTTAAATGAAAATGAATTAACTTTAGAGTACAATGTTAAAAGTTATATCATGAATTACCGTTTTTCAATTAAAAAAAAAAAAAACTGCATTTTCCGGAAGAGAAAACTAAGCATGCATGGTTAAAAAATCCATTCAGATACTATGATAAATCAGAAAACTTGCTAAAGAAGGAGAGGGAACAATTAATCAAAAGATTCGACGTTAAAATCAAAATTTAAAATAGAACAACTCCCCTAAATTGGTGGTTGTAAGTCAACGCGTCGGCAACCCTTTTTAGCTGTGGCGTTCCAAACCAATCTACCAATATGATTCAGCGTGCTACACAGTAAGACATGTTTGAAAAAATTCAATTCCCGCAATAATGCATGCAGAGTTAGAGAATAGAGCTCAATAATTTAAATGTACAATTTTATTATATATTTGTTTTGCATCATTTAAAGATATTTCTTAACATAAAAATAAACAGCATAAAATATATAACTATTCCTTCGACAATAAAAAAAAAAATTTAATTGTACATATAACATGTATTTTTAAACATACATTAAAATAAAATAAAAATTTTAATTCGAACCTAGTGCTTGCATCGCTCCACTTTCATATCGCAAAATCAAGGGTACAATGTGTGACTTTCAATTTGACACGATTCTGAGCGTTCAGTTGTAAAACAATTTCTTCGCGGACTCGAAATATTTTTCATATGTGGAAATATCTTTTACTTTGATTTGTAAAATCAAAAACGGAAGACAAAGTACATGCAATTTTCTCTCTCTTCAAACAATTAAATCTCTCCAGCGATAACATTCGATAGTTTACAAAATAGTGTAAATTTATCTTTTGTTATTTTTAAGATTTTTTCGTATTTCCATTTTTCGGAAGATGTCTGTCAAATAAGAGAGGTCCATTACAAATTTATCAACTTCCACTCAAAAATTGACAAATTTGTTGAGTATCACAGAGTGCTACTGAGAATTTTATCACGTGCCACATGTGGCGATTGATTGATTGATTATTAACGTCGCACTGTTCAGCTACACGAGGGCTTTTGGCGACGGACCACGTAATTTTGAACCATGGTCAAGTGACGTGGACGACACCTGAGCTGGCACCTCCTCTCCTAACTACCACACCACACCAACGGGAGGACAGTGCCACATGTGGCACGCGTGCCCTAGGATGCCGACCCATGCTGTAAATTCATACAGAATACACAAAAGATTCTCACATAGCTATAAATATTTTAGTCATTTGGAACAACATATTTAAGTAAAAAACCTTCCTCAATGTTTGTAGCAACAAAAACAGAACATTGAAACAAATTAAACGCAGAACATAAAATGCGACTGCAGATAACCTCAATTAATAATAACTATTTATTGATTTTTTAAGAAATATTTTTTTTTTTTATTCACATAATTACGGAACGATTAAAAATTAGATTTGAAATATACATGTGTAATAGAATATTCACACTTACCTCTTATTTATTCTTGAAACTCTTTTACAAAATTCATGTGTTTTGGTGGGTTTTTTTAAACAATATTTTAATTTGAAATATTTTGTAAAAAAAAAAAAAAATCTGAGCTCTAAGGTCGCTATCAATATAAAAATGTTCTCTCTGTGTGTGTGTGTGTGTGCTAATCTATATAATATTACTATAGCTTCAATTTTAAAAGTTCATCTAGCAATGAAACTTTCTTCTAATTTTTTAAGAATTTTTAATTTTAATATAAATTTAAAAGGGAAGATATAGATTCGGGGGGGGAGGGGGGTATGTTTCATCTTGCATTAGTAACATTTGATTCTGCCCAGAAAAGCTGGCAATTTTCAGGCATTTAATAAAAATTTTTCTTTATTATTAGAAATAGACATCAAGCAATGACTTTCATTTGACATCCGAATTTTTGCTCGGGTATTTTGAACTCTCAGTACAAAAATGGCGAGGTTAGGTTACTTTTATTAAAGCGTGAATATTTGCAATGACATCTGATTGTACAAATTAAAATATTTCAATTCCTTTAAATTGTTGGAGGTACATTGATATCTCTTACAGCCTTTAATAACTCAAAATCTTTTACTTACGCGTTATGAAATATATTATTGTATTTCAAAATTTTTTACTTACAAATATGTTGATGTTGACGCATCAGTAGTGGTATTCCTACAATTTTTAGAAATAATACTACTGTGATGCATCTTTAATGGGCTAAATTCATGTGACGTCATTAGTCACATGATAACTGAGCCACGTGTGTTTTCGGCCAATCAGTTCATAAATTAATGCGACGTCATAATTATATCATGAATATAATCCCGCCAATTAGTTCATGTGCTTCACTGTAGCCAACTTTTGCTTTTTGCAGGAACTTTCTTTTAGAAATTACATATTTGTCAACGATATAATAATACACATAGTTAAACAAAATGCACTTAATTTAAAAGTATTCGTATAATGTAAGTATTTTTTTTTAATTTTAAAAACTGTTTGAAGAATTTTAACACGTGAACTCTTTACCCAATCATCAAATTTTAAATGTTATCTAAACTGTACAAGTTGAACAACTAGTATGTCAATTTTTAATCAATGGGAAACACGTGATTGCCGTTATCATGTGACCATCATGAATTTAGTCCATTGTGTAGAAATAACTAAAAATTTACAACCTCAATAGTATTATACGATTGCGTACCGTATCATTAACGCTTTTCCTTGTCTTCAGATACTATTTTCGCTTAGGAAGCTGGCGTTTTAACTCTATACCATTATAGTTTTGCCCTGTCTCCAGGTGCCATATCCGCTTAGGAAGCTGATGTTTCTATTACATCGACATAACTTGATACTGTCGTCGGATACCGTAGCCGCTAAAGAAGATGACGATCCATATCGACAAGTCTTTACTTCGTCTTCGAACATCGTTTCTACTTAGAATGCTGACGTTTTTATTACGTATACACAGCTTTACCCTATCTTCGGATACCGGTTCCGTTTAAGAAACTGACGTTTTTACTGAATCCATATAACTTTACTGTCTTCGGATACCGTTGTTTCTTAGGAAGCTGACATTTTTACAGCAACGTCATAGTTTTACCCAGTCTTCAGGTACCGTATCCAGTTAGGAAACTAACGTTTTTATAACATCGACATAACTTGATCTTGTCGTCGGATACGGTTGCCGCTAAGGAGGCTGATGTTTTTATCGTGTAGGCACAGCTTTACCCTGTCTTTGGATACCGTTCGTTCTCAGGAAGCTGATGTTTTTAGTGTCGGCATAGTTTTACCCAGTCTTCGGATACCAGGGAGTTGATGGCTTTATAGTATCGACATTTCATGCTGCCTTCGGATTGCTAATGAATTACTATATTTTCAATTCATTTCAATAAATATAAAAAAAAATAGGCTCATACAGAAGGTCATTCGCAATTTATGGAAACGATTTTTTGATAGTTAATTTTTATCTCAATAAATACTATATTTTTTGTGCAAATCTGCTTCTATCTGATAGCCATGATTCTTGACAATAGCTCTAGCTCGAATTTTTAATGGCAGTAAACTTTTCATGTCGTACAAGTTTTACTCCATTCCTCTTGAACCGTTTTTCAAAGTCCGTTCAGTGTTCTGAAATGCTTTTCTCCTAAAGCTCGCTTTAATAAACAGAAAGCACGAAAGTCCATTGCTGAAACGTAGACTGATTTCACACGTATTTCATCAAATGGGATACACTTCATTCCTGTTTCTGATTATTTCTTTGCTAAATAAGCGGTAGTTGACTTAGACGCGTGTGGACTAGAGGCTTTGTCCATATGAAGATCAACTTTATCAATCTCCTTTCGATATAAGGCTAGAATTTCTTCGAAAATATGTTCTGAAGTATTCTGCTGAATATAGTAGAGTGAATTAATTTTGGCTTTACTTGAGACTTTTTTTGATTTTTAATTTGCCGTTAGAAAATCCTGCAACTATCATTAATCCCATCGGGAACTTTACTGTACACTGACCAAGCCCTTTGTTACAGTCATTCCTGTCAGTTGAGCAATAGAAAATTGATCTTTTACAACAGTCACTTAAATATACCCATACCTCATTGAATGTTACCCCAAATTTCCATTTTTCAGCAGATAAGTGTTTTTTACATAATTTTCTACAATGTACTTTCCCTTCAGCAATATGTTTTTTTAAAAAAAGGAGACGAACTCTTTAGGTTTAAACATCTGTTTTTTTTTACTTTAAACCTTTATGAATGATTTTAATTACAGCTCCGCGTTGACATTCCTAGTTTCGAGTGCAATGAATCTTTGAGTCGGCGGATTTTTTTTTTTTCTCTTTTTTTAGGATCAGAGACTTCACTTTCTTGATAGTTACCTGTGTTTGAACATTCTTAAGATGAAGTTTCGTGGTCATGTTTTCATTTTTACTTTTTTCAAGATGCACGCGCGCTCTTTCCATTTCAAAAATTTAATATATTATAAATACCTTTGATGGAAATGCAATAACCGAGATTTTTACACCGTGTTTTAACTTGTTGATGCGAATATTTCTCCTCGGAAAGCGCAGTTATGTAATCTTCGACTCATCTGTTAAATTTAGGAGCCATTTTTTAAACAAATCTTTTATTTTACATTCCAATCAAAAGAAAACCTTAACAGATGATTAGTCTGAAGTTGCCGAAGTTATATCAGAAAATGAATTACAGAATTGTTTCCATAAAGTACGAACGACCTTCTGTATTATCTTTGAGAAATAAGGTGTGCGGATTCGCTACAGTAAGCACGTCTGTTAAAAAAAAAAGAAAAAGAAACCTCCCTCTTCCCTTTAAAATTATTTTTAAATAATAATTCACGAATTAAACATCATTTTCCTTTTTTTAATAAATATTTCCGTCGGCCAAATATTATCTGTAAAAGATGTCTGGGATACAATTTTAAAAATAGCACTTTTTTTTTCCTTTTCCATTTTTGAAAGCAGTTTAAATATCTTTAAATGCAAACTTACTAGAAATCCCATAATTTGATAGATAACTTTATTGGTCAATTTTTGAACTGATAGTTGTATAAGACTTGATATGAAATAGATTTGAAACACTTCATATGAAATAGACTAATTAAGTAAATATAATCAGGTATATATATATATCCAAGAGTGCTAATGCTCAGTAGCAATATCAAAAACTAAAATCACTTTAAAAACGGTGAGTTAAAATAAAAAGGGGAAAAGAAAAAAAAAGGGTTTTAGACAAAAAGTACTTTAATCTTTCCTCATACGGCGGATCTTAGAATTAATTGATAGGATACTTCAGAAATTTATAGGAAAAGCATTATAGCTGAATTTTTGAAATTAAATTGAAAGGAAGAAAAAACACTTTTTCTTTATAATATTAAATTTAAATAATAAAACCTATTTTATTTTTAAGTACATTTTTAAAAAGAAAAGAAAATGTATATAAGAGAAAAGAGCGCCGTAAAGGTAATCAGATACCGATTTTTCGGATTTTGATCCTCACATTTTGGCAGGGGCATAGCTACAGCCATATAAACGACATAGGCCGGGGCGCGGGGCGAGGGGGGAGGACAAAAGGGGTAGGGGAGGCCGGAAAAAGCACGAATTTGTAGGCGTCGTATCCGAGAGGTCAGGTTTGTTAATCCGTAAGCGGAGTTACAGTTATCGAGTTGTGCTATCACTAAAAACAGACCATGCACGTGGTAGGTGATGGAATACTACATATTAGGGTGATGTGGAAAGTTGGAGAATGCGGTGCCAGCATAAATATCGTCCTCTGACTCAATATTGGTCACTTCCTGAGCAGCCCCTGTGTTGCTTTGGAGTGCGATGTAACGAAACAAATCAATAGCACAAAATTTAAATTTTTATCTATCAAGGCACAAAATTTAAGATAGAAATGTAAGCATTTTATTCACCAAGAAATTCATCTTATAAATTTTTCATACACAAAAGTTTTTAGATTAAATCACCTGCTTTCAGAATTAATGATCTGATAGTTGCTTTGTGGAAAATACATTTTTAAAGAAATTTTCCCGAGTATTATTTCAAGTCATATTCGCATACCTCTTAAATGTCAGTTTCTGCAACCAACTCGAATGAGTTAACTGCCCAGATATGTCAAAAGATGGCAGCACGATACAAACAAGATAATTTCTCTACACACACAATATCGTGTTCATTCAGTCAATAGTTTTCCCATGTTATTTTATGTTAGGGAGTGACATTGTAGAAGATAACGGAATTCTTTTGTGTGGTTATTTTAATTAATGTGTTTTTTGTGTGTGAAATATTTTTTTTTATTTAAGTGCGGCTGAGGATTGGCAATTACCATTGCAGACCTAGTACATTCCCCGAGAGCTGGTATCACTTTTTAGTGGGGCACCACATAGGATGATACCAATTGCGTCAATATAATTTTGGCCCCCAAGTTCCTCCCCAGTGGAAAGGCACCTGAAATCTGACAATGTGAAATCAGAACTAGGTGTAATTTTGCCAAGAGCACCCAAGCCAAACAGGCACCCTAGGGATCTTTAACATGATGCATAATCTTACGTCATAGATGCTGTCGATTTTCTATATCTTGAAAATCCACCAATTTGGGCCAGGGGCAAAACCTCTACAGGCCGTTGCTGATTGATGTTTTTCTCAATTTTGTGTGGGAAAATTTAAATCGCAAAGTATTTTTTCCCAAAGTTATCGAATTAAAAAAATTACATCAAAATGAGTGAGAGATGAAATTGATTAATATTGAACTTAATTACTCTAATAATGTTTAAATAAAAATTCGGAAGAATCGATGTTATGGGGGGGGGGAGCAATTATGCTAAGAAATTTGGCCATAAGTTGTAAAATGAGCAATATTAAATATTACTATCTTTCTTACTTATAATTCTAGCATTTTCACAGGAAACACTAAATTAGTAAGATGTGTCTGTTATCGTGAAGGTATGAATATTCAGTCTGTGATATTGTGTAATCAGAAGAGTTTTCCATCAAAACTTATTTTTTGGGGGATGGCCTATGTATCATAATGCATATATCATCACTGTAAAATGCCTTTAATAAAATATGTTATAGAAGAACTGAGAAAATAGAATATTTAAATGTTTTACAAAATTCATATAAATCTTTTTTTCTTGGATTAAAAAATATAGTTGTTATATAAAAATATTTCCTTTGATGGTTTGTTAATGTTAACCAAAACGTTAATATATGATATCTCAAACGACAGATTAGTATATTTCACAGTTCACACAATTGTGCCTAGTGAACATTCAAAAAGCATATAATTGTCTTCAATAATGAATTTTATCAGCATAAAAATTTTTGTATTCATAAATGCATTTATTTTGTGCTTATAAAAAGAAGACTTACATTTTTTACTTATCAAATTGGCTTAAAAAGCTAAATATGAGGATTATTTCTTTAATTCTTTCACTCAATAAAAAAGGAACTTCTAACCACAAAACATTTGCAGAGGTACCTTCTTCTGTAAAACGCAAACAACAAAGGACAGGAATAAAATGCCCTGAACGACTGGCCCGAATGGGGATTCCTTTCGTCTCAGTCATGCACTTCAGACAAGAAGGTGGCCAATTCAAATACACTGCACTCAAGGTCACCATGGGTCTTTCTCCACTCTACCATTAACAGTTTGTTGTCGAACATTCAACTCCTCACACACAACCTCAATGCAGTACTATAGAAATAAACAAAAATTTCCAACAAGAATATTCCCTAACTCAAATACAAGAAATTTCAGAACCTTAACTTTGAATCAATTCTTCAAATGTAATGCTACTACGACAACAATTGGTAATTTTATAGAGTTAGCTTACAAGATATCTTAAAGCATTACACAGCGAACACCTTTACCTATGAGTAGAAGCAACATTATATCTGCATATGTGTGTCAAATGAAAAAGAAAGGTTAAATTCCACATTTTTTAAAAACAAATGGACATTCACAAAAAAATTATTAATTTAAGCTTTTAAACTCAAAAATATAACTAAATGCAAACTAAAGTGTACCAATAATTTTAGTGTAGTGTACCCAGTAATTTTTTAAAATGTACTTCAGGTGAATTTTGATCGGTTTCTGTTATAAATAGCATAACTAGACTGAAGAAATGCATATGGTTTGGGCTTTATGTGTGATACCCCAAACTAATTTATGTTTTTTAATTTCTTCTTCCTACAATTTATAATCTTGTATAAATATTTTAAACAATTGAAACACAGCGATGTATTTTAACATTAGAAATAAATTTATAATGCAAATAAAACAGAATACAACATTATAAATTATGCTAGAAATAAAATATATTTTAACTTTTTTTGGATTGCAATTTACGGCAGTTAAACTTGGAATGAACATTTTAAACTACACATGAAAGCTTTTAAGCAGGCAACTAACTATATTCACATTCTGCTCTCTGAAAAGAGTAATGAATTTCAGTAAAAATTAAATAAAACATTTTTCTTTTAATTCTGATATTGGAATGGGAACATTTGTAAAATACTATTTTGTTCCGATTTTGATTGCTGTTTTTCAGAATTTTGTGTTGAACTGTTCAAAAGAAAATTTAAATTGCACAGCAATTTCCCCCAGCATTTTATCAATTTTAAAAAATTCATATTAATTATGATTTATATTGAATTAACAAAAAATGTTTCAATGTAACTGATGTATTTCATTTCATATTTTTAAGAACTTAAAGATAAGCAGCGAAATAAAAATCAACTCAAAAAAGTAACTGCAAAAAAACTTGCACGTTTATTTTAGAGATAAAATTTACACTATACAAGCAAAAGTATTATATATTTTAGACATTTAGCGAAAAGAAAGAAATGTCACTGATTTGATGAAAATAATGAATACAAGAATTATATATGGCAGGGCTACAGCATGCTGTGCAGAATTTTCAATAGTGGTGGCACTTGGTTACGATGTTTTTTCTTATAACTAAAGCTCTCTTTCATTATATACACATAAAATTATTAATAGATTAAAACATACACACTTTTTTTAAAAGCTACCATATTTTTAGAGCAAAATTTGTTGAATGGGAAACAAAGGAGTAAAAACAAATAATTTGAAAAAAAAAAAAACCATTACCCAGAGAGTTGTAAAAATAAGTTGTAACAATTTCATTAATTCAATTGCGATTCCTTAAATTTATAATTCTACAATTCAAGTACACAAAAGTTAAAAATTAAATTCTAAAAACACAAGGCTGTAGTATAATTCAAATAAACTTAATTTATTTAAAACTTTGAAAACTTGGTCAGTGTAATGATTTTCCAGTTTTAAAAGTTAAAAATATTTATATTCTTGCACACCACTACATTTTGTATACTCATAAAATTTCTTGGCAAAAAGTACATGCGTTTTTAAATGGAAAATAAGTCATCAATAAAAAAAAATTAAAGATTTGTTATCACAGTAAATTAAATTGATGTCATTTCATACAAAATTTCTTTATCATTATTTTTCAGAGTACACTCATCATTCTAAGAAATGGAACCTGGTTTACATCATTAGCCCTTTTGGCAATCAATCTTCAATAAATATTTCAAAAGATAACATTAAGAAATAATAATAAAAAAATGTGAAGTTGTAACATGTTTCAAACCATCTTAAAAGAACAAATGCCAATGAGAAAAATATTCACCATTAAACATATGATATGTACAATACATAATAATTTACAGATTCATACAACCATTTTAAATAAAGATTTTAGATTTAAAATCAATTAGTAACTAAAAATATTTTTTATAGCCATTCAAACAACTAACACTTTGAGAAGCAGATTAGACAAGATTTCAGCAGTATGATTTATTAAACAAATTTCAGCCAATTGATTAAATGCTTACAAATAAAAGTCGGAGAAAAATAATCACATATATAATAATGAACACATCTACAAGATTTTAATAACACACTGATTCATTCTGTTATTCATGAAGTTCTACCATCCAACATCTTTCATCATTAAGAAACACTAGTTGCACACTTGTCAATGCAATACAATTGTTATTAGGTAACAAGGCAAAGGAGAAATATTATTTTTTAAATGTGTTTTATTTTAAAACCCAACCTAACAGTACACTACTTTAATTTTTTTTTCCAAAGAGCACCAACCACTCAGGCCGAAATATGTGGTTTTAATAAATTTATGAATGTGTTCCAAAAATCATATGTTTAAATACAATCTGGCATTCTATGTACATACAGTGATTGAAATACAAAATTACAAAATGATATATTATCCCACACAAAAAGAAGGCCTAATTATAAGAACAGCTACAATCGCGAAGCTACATCAAAGTTTAAAAAATATAATATATAAACCAAAAAATTAGTTGAGATCATACTTGTTGATATCAAAAAATTTACTAGAATACAAGTTTAAATTCTCCCTCCCTCCCAATTTGCAACAGCTGCTTGAAGTATTTTCTTTTTGTTTTGTAACAAGGCATAATCTATATTTTGAAGAATAAAATAGAATATTGAGTGCACACTTTATACATAAATGAACAAAGTTCAAAGAACAGTAACCATTTAGTTAGAACATTCAAACCATACTTCCTCCACTGTTAACTGCATTGACGAAAAAACAGGTTGAATAGGTTGCATGTTAAACAATTTTAGGTTAGGATTATTGGCATTGATCGAAAATTAATCCAGATGGCCATTTAATTGGTTGATTTCCAGGGAATTTCTCATCCCTATTGGCTGCTGGAAGAAGATGGGGGGTTGCCAGGAGAACCAGGACTGCTGTTACCCCCTGTGTTTTGCAGTTGCGCTTTTTTGATATACACATTCAATAGTTTCATCTGGAAAAGCAGAATTATATAATATCCTAAAATAACCAATTATTTACTAAAAATATATTTTTCTTTCCATTAAAAATAATATTCTGTAAGCATACACACACACACAAACATATTTTAAAATCATAGAAATATATGCACAAATGAATCAATTAAAAAAAGTTTCATTATGAATTAGTCACCTCGATATCTATACAATTCAGGGTTATCTTCCACTACTACAAAAATCTCTAAATGAGGGACATTTTTTTTTTCTTTACAGAGAAATGTTCCATTGTTAATATCAAATTAAGTTAACAATGAAGAAGATCTTATGTTACTATACTACTCTTTTTTTAAATCCTTGACATTGTTATCCCCTGAAATGTTGGCTAGAGATTATTCTGGCACTAGTTGATATTGAGCAAAAAATTCGAACAAGATATTTTAATATTCTTTTTGTGTATGCATACCTGCCAAATTTTGAAAGAGAAAAAGCAGAAAAAAAAAAAATGGATAAATATTTCAAGAAAAATTTGAAGTAATGCGTGAATGACATTTCCAAGTTAAAAATAATATAAAAAGTTCTTAAAATAATATAAAAATAACATTTTAAAATTTTATAAAACAATGCATGATGTACAAACATTTTTAAAATAACGAGAAGAAAATTACAAAGTAAAGACACTTTGATAAGAAAATTACTCAAATTAAAATCTACTTTTGTACATCAACTTGCTTTATAAATACTCACATGCCCAGATAAATTTTTTTAAAACAAGGCATGTATACAGTTATAGACAAGAAAGCAATGACTTTACAACAACGATGATTTTATAAAAAATACAGAGAAATAACTGAAATTTTTGATTATATTTATCTATCTTTCACATACAGAAGTTAACAATTAAGTTAGAAGATATTAAGACTATGACAAGGCGATAACTATCAAATACATAAATGCTTTAAATTTTTCACGACTTCTTTATTGAACAAATTTAGAAGTTTAATAGATTATGGAATATGTATATGAGAACATCTCATCAACTTTTAAAGATAAAGAAGCAGTCCTTTTTTGATGTCAAATGCATAAAATGACATGAGCAACTCATAATTATATGTTCCTTTTTTCCAACATCAAACAAGTAACACCACCGTTTTTCACCTAGCATTGCTGCAGAATTATCCACCATAAATCAAACTCAATGTTCAAAAGGCATCCCACATTTTTAGATTCAGCTGCAATAAGTTGGCTAGTATTTTCTCCAGTGGATTTCACAGTAAAATTTGGAATTGCAAAAAGGTCTTTTCAAATAAGACATTTTGCAGGATCAAAAAGTAAGGCATTACAATGGAATATAATTTGTAGCATGTATTATTACAGTAATCAGATGCTACTGCAAAATGACCCTGATGCATGCATTTTATTATATAAACTTCCCTAATCATAGCAGTTATTTTCAACCAAGAACATTGACACAATTAGCAGCAGTTATGTTCATTATGCTATACAAGAAAAGATGTCAATATGATTTACGTCTTTATTACATTTATGTGAACATAGTCACTGAAAAAACAGGATTCAATTTAGAGTAATTTCTACTTGTTGTCTTAACTGTGACAAGTTTTGGAAATATGATAGGTAATATATGCCCCCATGAGAAATACCAGTCAGTATTACATACATCATAATATACATATTTTTCTCCTTATGAAATACATTAATACAATCTGATTCCTTTTCATAACATTCTTTATATGTTTGGAAGTATATGTTGAATTTGTTAGACAATGCAGTAAACAGAAAAAATAACGAAAACAGATTGATTGTGTGCTTCATGTGGCCAAAAGTACAAAATGAATAGTTCTTGAGTGAGTGTTTATTAACAACACACACACTATGAAGCAATACAAGAGCTATATATAAATCTAGAGGGCAAAAATAACAAAAATGCTTTTCTTGTGAGAATTCTACCTATGAATCAGTTAAGAAAATCAAGAGCTAACAAAATACAGAATGCTGAAAAGAGTACGAACCAGTAATTTTTTAAAAAAAATTCCGTGTGTGCATGTTTACTTATTTCCAGTCATTGAGGGTGGAAAATTAAAAAGAGTAGGGAGAAAATAGTCAGTGGGTGATGGAAATTTTGCCAAAATGCTTTAAAATGAAAGATTTAAGTGTAAAAGACAAATGAAAGGCTAAAAAGAGTAAATTTTAAGTGTAAAAGATGGAAAGTACGCAAATAAATGTGATACATACAAAAAATATTATATCCGCAAAATAGAAATACTTTTGCAGTAGCATACACAGACTCCTTTTTATGGGGTACTTTATTCTACAGTTTAGTTAATTTTAAGATAACTTACTCAGAAAATGTCTGATTTTGATCTTGTTCTTCATTTTCCTTCAAAGGTTTCATGCATTAAAGATACAATTACTTTCTAAATCTACAGTTATACGAAAATTTTGTCCACATCTATTGGATTTCAACTCAGTAAATGGACAGCAAGTTTTATTAGAAAATAACTTCATTGATTGTTTTGTTCTAGCCTGATTTTTAACAGTTTCAACAGTAATTTTTCAGTTTTTTCCTTATTTGCAAAGTCAATACAAATTTATCTTGCTTTGATCAATAACGAGATTCAATTCAATCAGTAAAATTCTCCCACCAATTCTCCAAATTTCTTTAACATTTAAAAACTACTATGTAAGAAAGTTCACTAATGAAGATTTAGGGGAAAAGCAAATATATAAGGTGTAAAAATTTGGTGTTTTTGTTTTAAAAAATTTATTTAAATGAAGTTCATTCACACACTGAATTCTACAAATAAGATAATTATAATATTTAATTCAACATTATGCAAGTTTATTCTAAAAATATAAAGAACATAAAATTCTGTTGTCATGTTAATAATTACATTAACTTTGCAAAAAAAAAAAAAAAAAAAAAGGAGAAAATACTTTTTATTTTATTTTAATAGGTTATATAACAAGTGAATAATATATTAGAGGGATTAAGTAAAGTTTAATACAGAATGTGATACACACATTTTTTTTGGAAAATTTACAGAACTTATTTATAACATGTTTTTTCCTAAATTTACAAGGATACTAAATTTTTCTTATAACATCTGAAATTTGAAATTGTCTTGCATTTCAAAGATGCATAGAAGATTAATGAAAACAATACTACTGAAAAGTGGCCAATAGAGTAAAACCATTTCCATTGCATCATACACCAAAATAATTTCAATACTCAATATTCTTTTTATAGTGTAATACTTATTCACTATAAAAAGAATACTGATTTGTAATATGTTTTTAATGTATTTCTTTAAAAAAACTATCACCTTTTAAGGATAACAAATTTATTTCAGCACATTTTACTCCATAATAATACAAATATATTAAAATAAAAAAAATAAAAAATAAATAAAAAGATTTTTAATTATTAAAGATATTTTTAGAAATCTATAAAAATGTTAAATCACTAATTTGTATTAAAATTTTTTTTTAAAGAAAATGTATGTACAAAGAGGTGTATAACCCTTCTTCATAATCTTACTTTGCAGCTATTCAGGCCAGCAAGATGAGGTTGCATTTTTTCTCCTACTTTACAATGTATGGCAACCATACAGAAGACAGCAGCTTTACGGACTGCACTTTCTGTATTATCATAGGCCTGAAAAGTATGCAAAATATCTCAATTTCAGAGAAATGCTTTATGTTATGCATAAAAAATTACCAAAAAATTATTAAGAGTCAAATTACCTCAATTAGCTTGGGCATCATCTCTGGAAGCAGATTCTCTATTATTTGTTTGGGATGATGTTCCACTATCTATTAGAGAAGTTCAAAATTATATTAAATTTTCAGATTAATTTTGAGTTGAAATAATTTTTCTGTTTTTCATCAGCAAATGAGACTTTCAATGATAAAAAATATTTACCTTAGTCAGCATCTTGATAGCTGCTTGATTCATAGGCATCTGACCATTGTGTATGATGGCTATTAAAACCCTTACAGATTGATCAGGTCGCAAGTAGACAGCTGCTACAGCAGAACACAAATCGGCCATTTTGATTATCTGCAACATAATAATAGATACTAAGGAATGATGAATGTTTAGCCACTCTCAGAAAGTTTTATTTTCAATATTTTAATTAATCAGGAACTCTCAGGCCAAATTATGATTTTTTTTTAAATATTCCCCAAATTTAAAAAAAATATTAGTCAGTGATTTAAAATACAAAAATGTAACATTACAGGGGGAAAAATAGTTAAAAAATAAAAATTTTTAAACAATTTGGAATTTTTAAATAAAATATTATAGATATAAAGATTGGAGGGCAAGTAGATTTAGTAAAATACCGAATAATGCAAAAGGAAGGAAATTGAATATTTTTACTACAGTATTTATGTATGTGACTGAAAACAATCCGTTACAATATTTCAGACAATCACAAGAATGCATTTCTTTATTTCATGAACAAATACAAAAACTTGGAAGTCTTTTTATAACAAAATTAAACCTTAAAATAGCTGCCTAAGCAAATAAGGAGGTATTATTACAATAATGATTAAAATGTTTCTAAAATCATGATTCAATCTACAATGCAGTGAATATAAATTTGGCCCCTTTTTAAAATAAATATATATAACAATATATTAAATAATACATTTAAACAAATCAAAAATAATGAATGTCCTCTTATTTAATATAAAATGAAATGTGAAACCCACCCCTATAAATATTACTTTATTCATACTTTAAATATTTCAAAAAATTTAAACTCTATATGATATGTATGCATGTTGAAAATTTACAAATATATATATTCATGACTTTATTCATTAGAAACTATTTATGGATAAACTTCCACTCCAAAGTTTAGCTAGCTAAATTTTTTAAGAACATAATAAATAGCGTATTTTTATAATATATATATATATATAAACAGATATATAACTCTACATACATTATGACAAATTAAAAAATCATAAGTGCACATTCACAAACCATTTTTTAAAGACAGTAATCCTACCCATATTAACTTGAGCAAATACTTACATCATTTTCTGTTTCTTTGTACGATTCTAAAATTCTCAAAATGGTCAGTTCATTGTATTCTTGAAAGTAATCTGCTTTTGTCTTCATAAGTTCACAAACAGCTTTCAAGGCAAGAGTTTTAACAGGGAACTAGAAAGGAGAAAGAAAAATTAGCCCAGATATTTTTGACAGTTCTGTGAATATGTCAATTTTAAACATATAAAAAAAATAATGATTTGTCACTATACAAAATCTTTTTCAAGGAACAATATTCAAAACCTCATCATGTGCAACTAAAATGTATTTTTTGAATTTTTGCTTCCACAAATCAATATGAACATTCTAAGGTAACAGACTAATATTATCACTAAAGATGAACAAAAAATGTCCTTACCTTTGTTTCTGAAACTGTTGCGATAACTTCTTTGAAGATAACACAAAAATCTTCTTTTGATATAATTGAAGACTGTTCTCTAGCTAAGCATATAAGGCGACCCAAAGCTTGAATTTTCTTTTCATTTCTACAATATATAAGGAAGTATATTTATTTCAAGAAAACATATACATGCAAGCATAGACAAAAATAACCCAGTAAGCAGACATTACCTTACACTGATTATTATTTTATGTAAATATACCATATGATGCCATAACATATATATAAAGTAATACAGATAGTATAACATTTTTAAATTTAAAAAAATTTTCCTATTTACTCAACTTATATTATTAAAATTCACCAAAAAATATCCATGAAAATAATTGTAATATATTTTTTAACAATAATATCCTAATATAAAAAGAAGTAAAGTAATTAGATTAAGCATAGCTGCATTTTTTATTGAATATGCAACAGACATTTAATTATAAGGTTTATTATATAAATACAATTTTAAGAAATAACATTAAGGAAGTGAAAGGTACCACAAAGGAGTGTGATCCTTATTTCAAAATGGTCTTAAAGGTTTTAATCAAGAAACAAACAAAAAATTATAAATGCAATTAAGTATTAATGTTTAATCCTTATTCCACATTTTTTAATCCAAAAATATACAGCGTTGAAAGAAATTAAAATAGAAACTTTTTAGAACATGATATATGATAAAACTACATTTTTTTACACTACACATAGTTGACATAGATTTCATAGACTACACCAGAAGTGGGGAACCTGTGACCTTGAGGTCTCCATGAGTTTCTTGTGCTGCCTTCAAAAAAGCTAGCACTTGTATTAATTACCATTTAATTACATAGATTACAATAATTTGCAAATCAATGGCATTAAATAAAGAAAGGTATGAATGAGTGTATGTGTTAATGATTACTTGCAGGAATAACTGACTGTACATTTTAAATCTTAGAACGCCACCTAGTGCGACACAGCAACACTACCAGACATGTTATACTAAATATCAGACATGTCTACACAGAAACTATTTTCTTACTATTATTGTTGTAACTGACTCCATGTACTTTAAAATACATTACTTTTTCTGCAAAAATAGCATCTGAATATTAATGAAGTTCTTTATTATATGTTTCTGTTGATTGAGATACTACAATTATGTACTAAAAGAAGACCCTTGTGATTTACCATTTGTAAACCTGGTAATGTGTTGGTGACAGACTCGTCTCATATTGCTAAGGGCCACTGTGAAAATCTAGTTACATTATTCTAAACAGCATTACTATTAAACAGTGTTATTGTATTTCCAGTAAGTATATCTTTTCATAGAAAAATTTTAATATCCGTTTATACCCCAGCATTTCAAATTGTAAGAGAAGAAAATTAAATGAGGAGAAAAGATAATTTCATGTACAGTAGGAATTAGATTTTTTTTCTTTATTTCTGTGAAAAATAAAATGATGTGTTTGTTGTGCAATACAGTTTCAACTACTTTAAAAAAAATTGAATGAAAGTAAACACAATTCGACTCATGAAGAACATAAATCATTCAATTTTGAAGGTGAATCTTGAAGAGTTGCAAAAGTTTTAAAAGAAAAGTAGTTGATGTTACTTACAAGACAGCATACATACTCAGAAAAAGAGGCAAACCATTTAGTAATGTAGAAATAATTAAAGAATGCATTGTTGAAACAGTAAGTTTGTTAGATCCAGAAAAATGTGCCAAACACAAAGAATAGCCTCTCTCAAGGAGAACTATAACAGATCAACAGAACAAATCAGCAGGAAAAAAAAAATAGCAATTGCGTACAAGTATACAAAATGAATATATTTATTTTTCAATTGCTTTAGATGAAAGCACTGATAAAACTGATTCGGCACCAGTTTTATAGTTTATTCCTGCTGTAACTAATGATTTTCAATGTTAGGAAAAATTTCCTGAGTTGAGTACATTAACCGGAATGAGTTGACATTATCAAAAACTTCAGAGAAATATGTCATTGATTGCAATTAAATGTCAGTAATTTAGTTAGTATCTGCACACTGATGGTTCACCTACCATGAGGAGGAAAAAAGAAGGATTTGTTGCTTTATTAAAAAAGAAAAACTGATATCAGTATCAGCAACATCTTTGCTCAAAATTTACCATTTTGCAAGACGCTCTGGATAGAGCTATCACGATTGTCAATTATATTTGCGAAAATGCAGTTTCATCTTGAATTTCTGCAGATGCTAACATTAGACGAGGAAACTTACAGTGTTGATCTACTGTATTACTGCAAGGGTCATTGGCTATCAACATGACAGGTTTTGATAAAAAGTTTTAGTTTTACAGTAATAAATTTTAAACTTTTATCAAGAACAAGGAAAATTATGTAATCCGCCAGATAAACATTTTGCAGAAACATTGCATTTTTGTCAGATATCATGATAAAACAAAACAATTTAAATATCTGCCTCTGCAAGGCAAGAAAAAGCATATAAATGAAATATAAAAAAATCCAAGTGTTCCCGAAAAAAATTAACATTTTTTTAAAAATCAGAATTCAGCTAAAGAACATTCCCAGAGCTAGCAAAAATGTTGAATGAGCAAAAATATGAAATAAAATATTCAATGAATATTTAAGTGTCTTGGATCTTTTAATAGGAGAATTATAACGAAAGATTTTCAGATTTTGACCAGCACACTTCCGCAATGAAACTGGAATTTAAATCATATTTAGTAGATATATCTATGGCTTCTAAAAGAACTACAAATGGAGATTTGAAATGGGGGAAGATAACATCCTCAAAGCCCTTTTTAATGCCATAAAGGATCCAATTGAAATCTGAAAAATGCGGTCGAATATCCATGCTTATGAGACCATGCACGTCATTTACTTTCCTGATTTGGAAGTACTTTTTGCTACAAGTCAATATTTTCTCTCAAGAATAAAATTAAAACTAGTTTAAGAATGAAAATTACAGATGCTTATTTAGAGGATCAATTCAGATTTTACATTGCGAAGCTTGATCCAAATGGTCAATTACTTCCAAGCAAGAAACAAATGCAAATATCCCACTAACTTAAATTTTCCAATGGATTTTAAATTATTTTAGAAATTTTTGCTTTATCAGCTTTTTATAATTTAATGCTATCATTTTTCAATTGTATTTCTTTATAATGTTAAAATCATTTAAAATACTTCTACTTTATTATTTTTATTTAAAGTGGTATTTAAGTATGTAGTTTATGAAATTTTAAAAATCTGGATGAATATATATATGCTTACACAAATAAAAATACCAACAGTGAATTATAAAAAAATTAATGGTTAATGTTATAACAAGTTTTTTTACCACTATATGAATCAAAAATATTTCACATTGTAACTTCTTATCTCAAATAATAAATAAATAAGGAATTCATTTTTTTAAAAAAAATATTTCTACATAATGTACTAAATTGTTAAAATATACAAAAACTATAATAATTTTTTAAAAATGTCACATTTACAGGTACATCAACTTATGTGGCCTTTAATGGTAAAAAGGTTCCCCACCTCTGGACTAGACTTTAGATCAAGACCACAAACACTTTTAGGCTCTAAATTTCATACCATTTTAAAATAAAGATAATATATTCAAAAAATAATAACTTACTTTGTGCTATTACTAAGTTCATTAACAATTGAAAAAATGGTCTTATGATCTGGAAAAAAATTAATAATCAAATTTTTAGAAATCAATACATTTTGTTTAACTATCTAGTAACACAATTACATTTAATAATATCAAATATTGCGGATAAAATTTAAAACCAAGAATAAGCAAAAAATTGTACAATATGACAAATTTTGAAAATATGCTTGTTAACGAGGAAGAGGACTTTAGAACAGCAGTTAACTTCCCCATTCTAAAAGCAGTTGTGCAAAATTTTTTCAAAAACTTCTATGAAAAATTGAACTGAATTTCTTAAATTCTTAATTAAAAAAACCTCAGAAATATACCCCAATAATAATTTTAATACACCAAGAAATATTCAATTAAATCATCCCTAATTAGTACCTATTTCTTGACTAATCTACTATTATTTGTCCAACTGAATAGTTCTTAACCATTTGCCACATACAGTTTAACAAAGATCACTAACTCAGGAGGTCTTATCCACTCAAGCACACTGAAAGAATTGAATATTTCAAATGTTTTTCTGTAAACAGACTTTTACAAGCAGCTTTCTGAGTTCAATCAGATTACTTAGTTTGCTGTAGAGTCAAATTTTTCTGCACACTTTCTTCGTTCTTCGAAATTCAAATCACTTGGTTGTATCATGATTGGCCAAACAAAATACCACTTACCAAATTTTAAAATTTTCATGATTTTAAACTGTTTAATTGTTAGTTTTTTTTTTTAATTTCTATTTTATTTATAAATAACTTTATCTGCTCTTGGTTGAATAAAAAACATCTTTCATAACTTCCTTTAATTTTATTCTTGAGCACTGAAAGTAAAATAGTGAAATCTCACATAATAAATTGATATAAGTTCTTGATGATCCAGTGTTCCAAAAACTTACCCACATCAAAATGAAATCTATGAATATGTAAAATTGTAGAAAGAAATATATTCCACTTTTGAAACACATAAGTAATTTTAAATAAGTTACTGCTCTAAATATTTTTATTTTAAGCATGACAGTAAAGCAATTACACAGATATATTGAAATTATGAAACAGGTTACATTAATGCTGTTGAATGTTAACTACATTGATTCCTGATGAAAAATTTCTATTTGTGAAAATAAGCAAACATAAAATACATTTATAGTTAATAAATTTTAAAAAAATATCTTACAAAGAAAATCTTAAAATATAATAGAATTAAAGCATGCATGGTAATTAAAATCAGATGGAAATAAAGTCATGTTAATAATAGAAATAAGAGATGTAATTATTAATTATATTAGAGATATAACATATTATAAAAATAATATTTATTGTTATTTTGGAGGATGCAATTATTAAAATGTAAAAGCAAAGGAAAAGTTCATAATAACAAGAGTAATTCATTAAAAGTAAATCGTAATGTATTAGAAATGTTAATTACTGTCAATGAACAACAGACCATCTATTTCATTGTCAATCTCAGAAGGAATTTCAGCTAATTCCTTTTCAAACATGAGTGCAGCTTCCTACATAAGGAAAAAAAAAGAAAAGAAAAATTACTAAATGCACTTCTGAAACAAAATGTTGCATTTATATCAGTCACTGCATGTAGGAATATTTCTATCATGGTAACTTTTTATTGCAACTCTCAGCTAAATTTTTATATAAGAAAGAAAACACAGTAAACTTTATCAAACTTTCTAGACATTTAAGCATAAACAGAACAGAAATTTTATAACCCTTGAATAATTTTAGCAGATCTTCTTCCCACTTAGAAGCTGGCATCATAGCATTTTAAGGAAAACAAAGTGGTAATAATTAATAAACAATTACATCTCATTAAAAAGCTGAAAGTGCCACAAGTATGGCATACCTGTTTAAATTTCACGTGTAACCAAAGTCTAACTGCAATGGTAATGCTACATTTTTTTTATTCCTTGTATTTATTACTTCAGTAAATAAATATGTAACATTAAGAAAAAGTGTAAAAGAACCAAGGAATTAGAGGCTGTCATTTGTTCCAAATTTATGTTAAGACTGTTTGAATAATTGTATATTAACATTGCACTATGAAGTAACATGAGGACTAATGACAATGGACCCCATAATTTTGATCCATGATCAAGTGTGGAGGATGATATCTGAGTCTGCACCCGTTCTCCAAATTTCAACACCAATATGAGAACTTCCAGCCTCAACAGATTTAACATGCATTAGCCCTTCAACAAGATGAGTCTTCAGAAGTATTAAAACTTTATAGGAAATATACATCAGCCAGAACAACCATGACCACTCAAGTAACAAAGCTACTATATTAGTAACAAAATTTTTACAAAATACGAGTGAGCTAATATCCCAAATCAACAAAATAATAGAAAGCTAGAACATAATCTTAAATAGAGATATAACATTTTAAGGATTATCTTGTCTTTCATTTCAAATATTGTTGCAGAATTTTTCTTGATATATTATTGGATTAAATTTTCTTTAATACATATGCTACTTATGGCAGTTATTAAAGCATTGCATGAGGCATTTAAAATTTACTGCAGATCAATTACAAGAATTCTATCACTGGGACAAGGAATAATTGCTTTTTTAATGATTGGTATCCAAATGGTTTTTAAATGATTTAACTTTAGAGAAAAAGAACTATAAGTATTTCAAAAATTAAGTATTCAGTCAAGCTATTTAAGGATAGTGTAATAATTGATACTTACATTTCGAGGGAAACTTAAACTACTGTAATCAGATGGGGATCGTTTTGTTGGTGAGGAATCAGTGCTGGAATTAAGCTCCAAGCGATTGTCAAAATGTCCATCGAGGCTATTATGCCTCGAACTTATTGTTCGAGAAGGTGAATCACGAATTATTTTATCTGACATTTTATCATAAAAGTCATCAGATTTATATTCTTCTATTTCTGACATCGTTTTCTTCCAAGAATTACTGATCTCCTCAGGATTCAAATTTTCTGTGTCATCATATTCAAATGATCGATTCTGCGGTGTACCACCATGACTTCTTGGCCTTCAAGGGATAAATGCATACTTAGAATATTAAAAATGAACAAGTTCAAAAAACAATTAAGATGTCACTTAATAATTTTAAAACTAAAGTATACAACACAATAATATAAATTCTTTGCAAAAACAATATTTTGAAAAAATTATATTGCAACTATGTCAACCTCACTTTTCTCAGAAGAGTGAAACAATTTACCTTCATTTTCTCTGATTTGTACAGAGAAATAGAAATTTGTACTTTTTACAAAAATAGCAATAAATTTTTGAAGTTATGAAATGATTTTTTCTTGACATTTTTATTGCATTTATCTTTCAATCACTCATTTAATAAATAAGGTAAAAATATTATTCAAAATAAGAAATTAAGCAGAATAAAATTTTATTAAATTAATTTTTGAACAATTTACTGAACTATTTGAAAGCAGCAAGTTTCTAGATTCATTTAAAGGCATGCAAAATTAGTTTTTTGAAATGATTATACTTACAGCTGAATATTGAAAACATAACATACATGACACTTACCACGGTAAACCAGAATTAGGCGATTGCAGATGAGACATGACAGGACAAGGAGAATTTCTATTGCCCACTGATCGAGGTGTGTCTGGGTTCGATCGAGGATATCGGGAATGAAGCAATTGAAATGCACTGTCCTGAAATTTGTCCGATTTTATGAGTACGTAAAAGAATATTTTATCAAGCTATATTTATGGACTTTCCCCATCCAATCAATTTCAAATATAACATGAAAAATACACTCAATAGCAAAAACTAAGGAAAAATCAGAAATAGAGCAAGTATACTGTAAAAAAATAGGGACTTCAAACAAATAGTACAATATGAGTATAAAATGTTGCTTTTGAATACGATACACAAATGAACTATAGTCGATCATACATAAGTTTCTATAAATCACAAAATACAGATTACATTTCTAAGAACAGAATTAGTATCTAGGAGTTACACCAAAGGAAGACTTAGAGCTGAAAGAGGATTGCCACAAAGGATTGCTATTTGCAAATAATCACAAGGAGGCAAAAACAATGGAACATCAAGCCACCTCAAATCTTCTTTTGGTAGCAGTCACCAATCAACTAGAGTCAAGATCAAATCTACATATAAGAAGTTACAAGGAAGGGTTGTGGGTATCTTTTACAACACACCACTAAAGTTTAATTGAGCATACACACATGTCAAAGTGATAGTTAATGGAGTTTTGTACTTTTTATTTATAAGTGTAGATTTTATTTGTGTCTAAGTGCTGTATTTGAACACAATTAGTAGCGAACTGTAAGGGGGCAAAAATTCATAACATCAACCCACTTCAGTGGCAGACAGCCGAAGAAAGATTACATGCAAAACTTTTAGCATTGTATGTACTCTTGACTGCATCAAAACAAAAGGTTTTACTGGGCAAACAAACATGTCAATAGGAGTTAAAAAGTCAGCATTGATTTGTATTTTTTACTGATAAGTCCAGATTGACTTTGAGAAGACTGTTGATCTGATGCACTAAGTAAAAACTAACAATTACCCAAGTCATGCACGAAAAGACTGATTTGGTGGGTTCAGTGAATGTACAAGAGCAGGTATTTCCTTTAAAGGTCCATTAACGTATATGTTATCTGAGAGAGAGAGAGGACACTATTAATAATCAGTTATATAGAGACAACATTCTTGATCTGCACTGCAATCTATCTGATGGTGTTTATGCTTCTTTGTTTTATTGTTCCTAATTTGTGTTTACATCGAGTGTTTTCACTCCAGCAAAAGATGTATTCACCAAATGCTGCTGCTAGAATTTTTTTTTAGAAAAGAAAAAGTCTTGATTTGGTTGGCAGAGAATTACTATCACAAAACTATTATTGCATGTATGGATTGGACAGCATGTTCTCCAGACGTACATAATTCAGCATATTCAAGATCTAAGGAGATGAATTATCACTTTTAACAAGCTCTTTGCCACTCACCAGTCAATGAACAACCAAGACAAAGAAGTGTACTCTATTATCGAATAAATAAATACCATCATTTTGAGCATTGCTATGGAAGCTCTAAGGAAAGATCTCGTCCAATACTGAACCTATTCGCACATACAATTTAGAAATTATGCTTTATGGTGTGCTTTCATTTAGTACACTTTTATGATAGAAAATTAGTTTGTTTTCCTTTTGTGCCTAATTTATAAATCAGTATTTGATAAATATTTTTGGCAAATTTTATAGAATTCTAACGAAGAGAAATTTCACTAACACAATCCTCTGATTTTTCGTTAATTTTTGGAAACCAGTGTATAAAATGCATTATCTAAATTCTAACAGTAAGAAGAAAACATAAAATTGATGTTATAACTATTATTAAAAATTATTATCATCAAATGAATCTATATTCAAGATCAAATTACATTAAATTAACAAAATTGTTTCAATAATTTATTTCTCAAGAGTATTCAATAGGCAGAGAAGTATCAGTAATAAGTGATTATTTGCCACCCTAACTAAATTTATACATGTACTGAGAATGCAGTATTTTCCCTAAGAAGTAACAGAAATTTATTCATCATAAAAAACGATTTTTTTAAACAAGAAAATTTTTCAGTTACTTTACTAACTCTACTAATGACAATGTTATTAAAATTTATTGTCTAAGTTTGGTTAAGATTTAAAAAAGAAAAAGAAAAAGAAATATATCTATCAACATTAACAGTGATTTTTATTCATTTAATACTTTTATGCTGATTCAAAGCCGAACAATTAAAATCTCACAGGAGGGAAGAAACAAATTTCACAATGAGTGAAATTTTTAGTTTACATTATTGCCTCCAGATTTCAAATTTTAAACAGGTAAAAGAAAAGAGTAAAAGACTTATTGGTATCTTAAAATACCTTCAAACTATACAGAATTCTTACGAAATGATGTATATACACAGCAAAGTATGTATTAACAAAAAGGGTAACGTTCATTTCAAAAAAACAGTATGTTGCTGTTAAACTCATGAAAACTAATAACAGCTATTTCAGTTTTGTAGTGATTTATTCCCATTCTTTGTTGATTTGTTGCAAAAAAAAAAAAAAAAAAGAGAATATATCTGATGCTACAACTTTTTATATTCCCAATCAATATGTAAGAGCTCAATGGAAAATTGTATTCTTGTATATAAGTTACATATTAACTGAGTATTAAAAATATGGTGGAGGGAGAAACAAAAAGAAAAGAATCAGATACGATTTAATGTATACCTTATATGCTTTTGGAAGTTGGTCTATGAAGTTTGAGTACTCAGCAGGATTGAGGCTGAAAAGAGCAACTAACACATCTTCTCCATACTATTAAAAAAAAACATTGAATTAATGCCAAGTAAAATATTTAAGAATGATTACTGGTCTTATTTTAAACAAAGGAAAATAATATTGCA
>BMAV01005554.1:213839-240184 GCA_019973955.1 Trichonephila inaurata madagascariensis | reverse complement strand
TTCAAAAATGCACTGCACATATTTTTTTGCTTTCAGGTGGGGTTCTCAAAAGCGGTTGAGCCGTATTTTTAAGAATGTGGCTCGGCCGCTTTTGAGAATCTTGCTTGAAGGCAGAAAAAGCATCTCTGGAATGGTGGAATTTTACGTGCAGACCGCTTGAAGGGTTAATTCTGTTTGCGTTTTTAGTAAAAAGTTCAAAACAAGTTAAAGTTAACAGCAAAATATAAAACAAAAATGATTCAGACTAAAAATGATTTTTTTTATCTTTAATAATTTATAATAAATAAATTTCAACAAAGCTTTTTAGCTTCATAAAAAAATTTACAAAACCAAAATTGTTAACTTGCATATATTCATCTAAATATATATATACATATAACTGTAATAACAATTTTTGTATGAATGGACATTTTAATTAACATTTCCAATTGCATGCCATTCTAAAAAAATTCTGTTAATATTTCAATTAATTAATCTGTTAACAAAATTAATGAACTGAAAGTGTATAAATTGAGATACAGAGAGAGTAACATAAAAAACATGGCAAAACTAGTAGAAATAATCCGTTATATATTGATAGGAGTAAATTCAGTTTAAGTTAAAACATATAACCATTAACAATTGCATTTCAACTGCAAGCATACCTTTCGTAAATCACTGCTTTTTGGAACTGCAGTCCATGAAATAACTTTCATAAAAGCAAAACTAACTTCAGAATTGGCACTTGAAAACTTGCTTGGATCCATTTCTGATATTAAGGAATGAAGATACTTCAATAAGGCAATTTTCACCTATGGGAGGAGGGGAGAGAATTAATTGAATGATCTTTTTATTTAATATACAACAACTGCATTAATATCATTTTGCTTTAAAATATATGGACATTGAAAAGCATTAATACATATAACAAATATTTTGACTAGACATAATACACCAAGTATAAAGAAAATATTGGTGTTTGTATATTAAAGGTGTCATTTGTTTTGAAGATTCTTCAATTACTATTTTATCTTCTCTTGGTATAAAATTAATTTAAGGTTTAGTGTGTTATATATTTATTTACAAAGCAAAAGTAACAAATGGAAAACTTCTAACATTAAAATCAAATAAATGATGAAAAATTTATTACTTCCACATTATTAGATATAAATCATATTGCCAATAGAATATATAGTGAAGTTAAAAACTAGTTTTATGGTATATTAATCTTTCTCTATTGCTTTACAAGATAAATATATAAATTTCTCCAAAATATCCAAAAAAAAAAATAAAAAATGCATTCATGGAAAAATGAAAACCATAATCTAGGGTAAAACTATAACACATATGTATTATGCAACAGGAAATTTCAAATATTAAAAAAAATTAACCTTTTAAATTATCTTTCAAAATGCACGTAAGTATTTGGATTTACAATCAAACCATCAATAGATCAAACCCACACAATTTTTTTTATTTAATTACAGTTGATGTGTCTAAATATGTATTGATTATTAAAATTAATCTATAAAAATAAAATATCAGAAAATAAAGGAGAACATTTACATGCAAAATACTTCAAATAAAAAATTAAGAGCAAAGAAATATAAGAACATACAACATAAGGTTCAACACATATATATATACATTCTGAATTTACATACCTGTCACATTAAATGATAAATAGAGAAGTAAAAAATTATCATATACCTTTGTGTTTGGGGTTTGAGTTTGATCATTTAAAAATTTCATTATGGCACTGAATTGATTTTCGTAAGGAAATGATTCTCTGAAAAAAATAAATAAGAAATATAAAATATATGATATAGATATGAACAATAACATACAATTATATTAATGCTAATTCAATGAATCTTTCCCATGCAAGAAGACTGGTTTACAAATTAAGCAACCTTTTGCATTAAACCTAAGCTATTCTTTTTTTAAGAACCTTTAAATACAAAATTACAATTATGGAAACATAATATACAAAAGAGCGTGAAAAGGAAAATTTTTATAAACTAACACTGGTATTAATTTAATCCTTTTCATAATAATAATAAAAAAATGAGCACACATAACCATCGAGTAAATTGAAAATATTTGGTATACATCCACATATCATTTTGATTTTTGGATAGAAATTATTACGTTTTACTAATGCAACATATTTCCAAATATTTAATGGGAATATCAGTAGGGTTATACTACTTAAAAAGTGAATACTTAATGACGCTATTGAACATACCACTCTCTACCAAGAATAAATTAAGACACCCTCCCAGATGAGGCTGTCTTGGGATGCATCATGCCATTACTTGTTGCCAGAAAACAAGTGGGAGAAGATAACAAAGTATAAAGCCAGATGACAATGGACTGCAGAACATAGAAGATTCCTTGAAGAAATGTGAATCCAAGATTTACCAACTACTTGGAAAAAAGCTCTTGCTGGAATATGTTTCACCAACATTGGAGTTTGGGGGAGATGGTGTTATGCTGTGAGTGTATTTCTCTTAGTATATTCTAGATACAGTTGCAATACTTATGTAGCTCTACAGGGAACCAGAACAACACTCAGCATTTTGAAAGGTTAACCTTGACCTGGTATGACAAGAAGGTTCAGAAAAATATAAAGTCTGAACCTCAACTCTACTGAGCCTCTGTAGGATGAATGAAGGAAATCCCCTGCCATCCAAAATCAATGAGTAAACTAACATATCTTCTCTAAGACAAGCGAAAAGGAAATATCAAATAACAATATAAGCAATGTTTAGTGGAAAGTATGGCTCGAATGCTTGCCACTGTAAATGCAGCTCATGGAAGCTTCATCAACAGTTGATGATGAGTAAACATGTTTTTTTATCCCAAGAGTCTAACTATTTTTTGGTAGAAAATGCACACATCATAAGCATTCACATCAAAACTTATCTAGTTTAAAAAAAAAAGCTTCTTTATAATATAAATATTTGATGAAACAATGCTTGTTTCTAATGATGAAAAAATAAAGTATTGCAAAAAAAGACTACTATTTTAAAGATTCTTAAGCTCCTCACATGTATCAAACAAAAACAGATGATGCTATTTAAAGTTAAAGAAGTTAAAATCAATTAATAAAACTAAACTATACAATTATACATAAAAACTACTTTTAAAAATTTTATAAAAAAGGTTCTTTACAAAACAAATAAAATACTAAAGATAGCATAAATAAAGAAATGCAATAATTAGGTGATAACACTTTTTCTTAATTTTTCAACCTAGAAATATATTGGCTGATTTCTCATAAGTAAAAATAGATTTTTTTTTTAAGATATGAAAGGTGTAAACAAGAACAAATACAGTGGGTATTTAAAAATCTAACTAAATTATGAAATTTAAAATCACTAATATAAATTAAATAAAATTTCATGAATTAGATTTATAATGCACAAAACCTCTTTAAAAAATGTAACTTACTTAACCAATTCAAGGGTTTTTTGTATTTTTGCAAGAACAGAGCCTAATATATCACAGCCCATTTTTAGAAAGAGACGTGTCAACAGTACATAAAGCCAACCATGTAAATCATTTTTATGAATGACTATGAGCTCATTCAAAGTATCCAAAAATAAAGAGAAAACCTGTAGATATAAAAGCAAGAATTAATATTTTTAGTAAGTATTATAAAAATACCTAAGGCCAACAATAAATTTTTTGAAATGTCAGTAGCAAGTTTTAATATTTTCTTATAACAGTCTTTTTATATTAATATTATATATGTAACGGGTTCTATTTGTGATTCTGACTAATCCTCTAAGGAAAATACCTTTTAAATGTTGTACGATTATAAAATCCCTTTCTGTAAAAGAATGACGATTTATGTTACCGAGAGTTGCTATTTAATGTCAAGGGAACTGGAAAATTGGAGAGGAGTTGGGGATTGTTGTCATATGGAATCTACAGAGTTAGAAATACAACAATTGAAGCTATTGGAGGATCAACAACAGATCAATTTAGGATGTTACTAATTATCATGATGAGTATTGAATTTATTATTATACATATTTAAATTAGATATTAATCTGACAGGCCAAATTTAGATAGCCATAATAAAAGTAACTTATATGGTGATTTGATAGTCATAATAAAAGCGTTTATATTGTTATAATGTCTCTTCTTTTGATCCATTCTCACACTTCGGCGGGTGAAAGTACGCAACACATTCCATACATTTTTCCACATGGATGAGTATAAAAATGTTTAATTAAGAAAGTTCATATTAATATTTATCAGATTACTGAACAACAAATTCTACCAAATAATTTCCAACATATTAGAGCTGTAAAGTTATTTCTAAATTTTTAGTTAAAATTGAAGAAAATAGCTCTTTACTATTCAGTAGAGAACACTTACAAGAAATCAAAAATCTATTACATATATTAAAAGGTCTTGGTAATTTTTTTCTTTCAAACAGATATTTATGACCTACTAATTTATACACATGTGCTCATAGAATGTAAATGCATTTAATAATGAAAAAATTTTACTGAAATGGAATTAAATAAAAATTAAAATTTTGAATGTATTAATATAATGCTTTTGCATAAACCACCTTGTAATTTAACTATGTCAAAAAACCTGGACCAAAAACAATTGATTGGAATTATTTACTGTCCAAACTTTTCTCAACTTCAGTGGTCTTGATTATATATATGTTACCGTTAAAGTGTGAAATCCGTTATTTGATAGAATAACTAGGTATTTCATGAAATAACTAGAGATATCAGTTAAAATATATACAATTATTGAATTCTACAATTTAACTAGGCATTCTTTAAAATAACGATTACTTGATCATAAAAGTATGAAATACCGCATTCTCGAAAGTTCTTTGGACCGGTTCTAGCTGCTTTAGGAAGGATTTTCCAATTAGGATTTAGAGACAGAAGAATAAAACAATTGTACTCAAGATCTCAATTCAGTATAGGTCAGTTGGAATTAATTTCCATTGAAGAAGTTCCAAATATTGACACATTGCTTCAATCTGTTGCAACAACTCAAAGTTGTGGTACTGGGCAAGAATTTAAAAAGTGAATGTGTAAAAAAAAATGTGTAATGGTAAAAGCCGTGCTTGTTTCTAAAAATAATAAGCAGTGCAGTCCTAAGTGTCATAACAGCAATCCTTGCTCTAATAAATAATGAAAAGTAAAATAAAGATATCTCATAAAATTTTAATTAATATTCTCTTACATTTTTGTTTTAAAAATAGTTTATACCCAGTGTTTTTATGGAACAACATTCTCTGAGCACAGTTTCTCAGCATGTCTTTTAGTTGATAATATTTAAATATAATCTATTTTTGTAACATATTTTTTGTTCCCATTTCTGTTTAACTAATGTTAGCAATATGAGCAATAATAAATTATTTCATCTGCTTTTCCTTTTTATTTATCAATTATTCATCCGCACAAGGGACAAAATGTATGTTTCGAGAGATTTTAGCTGTAACAATTAATTTATAAAATATCTTTGAAATTGTTTATTTTTCACTTTAACGGTCTATCCTTAGTTATTTCATGAAATACCTAGTTATTCTATGAAATAACTGAATTATACACTTTAAAGGTAACGGGGCATAAGTCACGGCAACTACTTTTTTTTCTTGTAGATATATGAATGGATCACAAACGTATATGTGTCATGTGGAAGTTCTGCAGCCATAGTGTGTATGCATAACAACAGATGGCTCTATGATAGCTGGTAATAGTGCAGCGAGAACTGTGAAATCAGTCAGTTGGTGAGTGTCATGTGAGATAGAAGTAAGCCGTTTTGAGCAGCCTGCTTACATAAAAATATCCGTTCTCTGAGGGAGAAATACGATGGAACGTCACAGTGAATTTGATCTGACCCTGTGACTTTGATCTCATTCCTAAGATTAAGGAACCAATACGTGGTAGGTGGTTTGCAACACGAGAGGACATTGCTAATGCTGTGCGCCAACAGGGGACCCGATTCACACATGGTGCTGCAAATGCTGAGGCTGGTGGTATTCAGTGCATCCCACATCGTTGGCAGCGTATGGTGATAATAGCAGGGGACTACATTGAAGGTCTTTAGGCCCAGGTTTGTCATATCAACTTTATGTGTACTGTGTTGTCGTTCTTTTGCACCGTGAAGGCCATATTGCCCTGTATACTGCCATAATAAATTAGTGTATTACGACATTTCAGTGCTATTCATTGTCCACACATGTAGTTAACACCTTGTCCTTTCGTCTGTACATGTCACATTTTCCAACCGGACTGGTATTTTCAAGAGAAAAAAATAGTTGCTATGACTTTTGCCCGAACCCTCGTAAGTGTGTAATGTAAAGAGGTATACTTTTTGTAATTGTTTTAAATGAAAGTCTTGGGTATTACACAATCACTTATTCAGGTAATTTTAAAAGATTTATTGCTTATCTACTTTTAAATCAGGGAAAATATAATGGGACAAAACATAATCTCATGCTGTGTGAACTGTCAAACATAATCTCAAGTGTAGAGAAATATAAGTTACTTTTAAAAATTATGCAACTGTTTTAGGGAAAATTTCAACTGCTCAATAAGGCAAGTGTATACTAATAAGATTTCCTTCACTAGGATTTAAAGTAAATCAGTCAAAACATAAATTTTAATCCTTTAATGCAAAACGAAATGAGACATGCTTTAAAATGTATTCGGAATTATGATTTAGAGAAAAAACATATAAGATTAGAATTTTAAGTAAACATCCAGTAATTGCACCTTACATATATATGTATTGACCAACGACAATAAAAAATATTGTAATATATAAAGATCCTTGGCCATAAAGGGTTCATTTTTTAAATGTATTGCAAAAGCATATATATAAAAGTGGATAAAACTAAACACTATGCCATGCCACAATAATGAGATATTATTTTGAAAGTATTTTTCAGTAATGAGTGTAAATATTTAATATATCCTATTCACCTTTCCACAAAAGATGAATTAATAATTAATTAGATGAATGGCACAATAATTATTCACAATGAATTAAAAATAAAAATTAAGAAAAAGAAATGAATAAAAATATTTATAATGCGAGAAAACACCAAAAATAAATAAAATATAAAAATATAAAATTAATATATATATCAGATCTATAAATATTTTTTAATGAAATAAAAACAAAAATCATACCAGTGTCTGTTGAAAAAGAAATAAATCAAACAAATAAATTAAAAATCCAATTAATAATAATTTTGCTAGATATTTGCAACATTATAAACGAAGAAGAAATCACTTACTTTAGTATGAGGGTCCATAAATATTTTCGAAAATATGTCAGTCACTTTTTTTAATTCTATGTGGGACAAAAACCGGCCAGAGCGAAAATAGGCCTGCAAAGACTGGAGACCTTCTTTGCGATCTGACCAGTGAATGCTATGAAGGTTATGAATGACTTCATTAATATCCTAAAAATATATTCAAAACATTACCACTTATTGAGGACAGAAAGGAAAAAAATAACAAAATAAACACATAACTAGATATAGATTAGTTGAAAATAAATTAATTTAGTTCTTCCAGGAGTTTTTGCAAATCATAACAGATTTGATAAACACATCGCTAAAACATCGAAATTTTTTAATGTTTTAAGTGGTTTTGTTGGAAATAATCATTGTGATAGCACAATTTACAAATAAAGAATTTATTATATATATATACAAACGTAAAATAGTAAGATAACTAATAAACTATTAATACTTATAATTTATCATGCATTGGAAATAAAAAAAATTCTGCAGTATACTTTACTTTTAAGTTTACATTAAAATTAAACAATTTGTAACTTTCTCATTTCAATTTTAAGCAAGGTTGATTAATTTTCTTATAAATGATAGCTATTACCTGCCCACTTCGTTGGGTATTCCATGATGTTATAAGAATATATACTGTTTATATATATAAATTATTGATATCTTAGCATTAAGAATTCGATTCCATTGAAAAATATTCTTATAATTCTTAATTTAAAAAAGACAGTACTTCAAAATAATAATTTTTAAAACTGAAGTAGAATAAATCTTTTACTCTCTCGTAACTCCCTCCCAAGTGTATTTTTACAAAACCCATTTTTAATGGATCTCTACTCAATAAAATACACATGCTAGCCAAATTTCAAGTCTAAATCGAATAAATTAAAAACAGAATATTTATCAATAAGCTCCAATAACCACCTTTGATAGTCTGTTTTTTTGTAAGAACCATTTAATAAACCTGTTCAATTCAACAACAGAGACATACCTAATTTCATTAATGTTCCATATTCGAAAGCGGGTATATTTTTATTAATACACCGCAAAAGATTCCCTCACCCCGATTCTTCCCGGAGTTGATTTCCATAAATTCCTTTACGGTAAGTAGTAGATCTTTTATAAATAAGTCCCAGCAACTCCCCGCTCCACCCCCTCTCAATAGGAGTAATTTCCATAAAATCTGTTCTCAGCAGATCTATATTCAACAACAAAAAAAAACATGCCAACAAAATTTCAAGTCTGTTAGTCTAAAAGTTCAAAAACAGTAATATTTATCTCTTAAGGGGACATGGTACAATTTAAACAAAAAATTTTAATTTAAGGATTTTCCAAATTTTTTTTGGTTGCCTCCTATGTGTGTATACTATGTAAAACAGACTTTGTGCTCAAAATTTCATAAAAAGTTAGCCATTTAATTTTTTAAGGAAAAAACTTAAAATTTGTGAAGTGATTTTAAAATGCTACTCCTCCTACAAAAACTTACGTACACGCATGAAATTTGAATTACAAGTACATTTAACTATGTATAACAAAAGTTGGTATGGGTTTTGCGATAACACGATTGGTATTTGTACAATACTTCTTTTTATGAATCCTTATCGAAAATTCCTTAAAAAATTTGCAAATTCTAACTTCAATTATTTTTTAAAAAATAAGTATTGCTTTGATTCAAAAATGCATACCAACTTATGTTACATGTATTATTAACAATAGGTAAAAAAAAATTCAAAGCATTAGGCACAATAGAAAAAAAGCCTTAGCATTTTAAATGAAGACAAACTAATTATTTTACCTTTCTGAGATAAGTTTAAAGTTTTGAGTTGCCATAGGGATGTGAATAAAAATGAATGTAAAATCTATCATAATTCTGCATTTCTTATATTTAGAGTTTTCAAATTTTGTGAGGTTATAGAAAAGTATATAAAGAATAATTTAGGCTAGAAAAATTAGATTTGATTTTTTGACCGATTTTTGTCAATTGAATCGTACTGTGTCCCCTTAACGCTTTTTTAGTCCTTGCAATGACGATTTGGGTCGATTCTCAAAACACTTTTTGTAGTGGATGTGTACTCTATGAAAGGAACAGGTCAACCAAATTCCTAGCAAGTAGGTCTAATAGCTCAAAAACATGAAAATTTATATATACCGCCCCTGCGACACCCCTTGGGGTTCAATGATGTAAAACCCTTTGTGTAGTGAATATCAACTTTATAAATGGAACCGGCCTACCAGATTTCAAGTTTGCAGGTCCAATAGTTGAAAAACAAGAATATTTATCTAGAACACTGATAAGCCCCCGCAACACCCCTTAGTATTCCTTTTTCACTAACCACCCTTTTGTAGCTGACCTCTAATCCTTCAAAGGAATATACCCACCAAATTTCAAGTTTGTAGGTCTAATAGTTCAAAAACAGGAATATTTATTTTTAATGCCCTTTAGGGGTCAATTTTACTAACTCAAAAACCTTTGTGGGCATGTGTCCAACCATCACCCAAAGTTTCATCACAATTGAATGAACAGTTTAGGAAAGCATAAGAGACATACAGACACACACAAATATTCATTTTTATTTATATAGATTTGGAGAGACTCCATAGTTTTTAAGCCCCATTTCACAGTAAATAATATTTAAAATATTTGCAACTACTTTCATTTTAAGAGAATTGAAAGCATTCATATTTCAGATCCTTCTGCTGAGGATAGATAATTATCTTCAATTGAATCTTATTTTTTCTTTTACACTTCATATATGATGCACTTATTGCTAGGAATATTTGAAATACTAATCTCATTATGACACATTTAAAGTGTTCATTTTAACCTGTAGAGAAAAAACTGAGTCTATATTCTTTCAGACACACAGGTATTAATAGATCATCTTCACTGTCAACAGTGATGTCTTTTTTTCTGCCGTAATACATTCCTTGAAAGGTACATGTTAAAAGTAGTTGCAAATTGTGTGTGTAGCAGCGACTTGTTTCAGTCTTCAAATAAAACTATCAATCCCCAAAAAATATGTTAATATTGGATGTTCACAATAACATTCTAAAATATACAGAAACACAAGTATTGAAACCTAGATATACAAACTGCTTTTTAAAAGTCCTTTAAATTGCACTTTGCTTAAATAAGAGAGCTTTTTTATAACCTTTTGAGTTTTTCTTTTATGAAACATGTATTTAAAAAACCTCCTTTAATTTTACCACAGGGAACAACATAATAAATACTGGAAATATCTAAATTATTTTTAAATAATCTCAAATAAAAATAGAATTATCATATTTAAATAAAATGATTGTCACTATAACAAAAAGGGAGATTAGTTATATAATATGATTCATTAAAGAGATGAGATTTTAAATTTCAAAATTACTATGTTCTCAACATTATATTCATTAATAAAAGATGAACAGCTCAAATATTTTTCATACAAACCACTAAACAATTAAAAATCTTTTTTTCTGAAGTATTTTATTCCCCTTCAACAAAATGAAATATTTCTCATAATAGCAGCATCTCAATTTTAGCACACATTTTCTTTCTTAAAATCATGCCAAAGAAAAATTTAAAACATAAATAGTAATTCCATTAACTCACATCCACACTTCTGCCAAAAGAGCTAAAAGATCGGTCTGAACAAACACTAGAAGTTTCACTTTCATCAGATTGATCATCAAATGCATTATACCTTCTTCGAGCAGGAGCACGCTAAAATGTAAAATGTACACAAAAATTACTCAGAATAAAAGTACTTTTTAAAGAAATTGTAGGAGGCAAAATAATTTATACACACTAAAGCATCTGCCACGGCCACTTCAGCTTCTCTACTTTGCTGTAGTGTCCTTTCTGTCATCAAAGGAGCCACAGATGCTGTAATACAAAACAGGAGTAATTATTGATAAATCTAAATAAAAATTAAGTAATATTGGCTTCCAATCTTTAAAAAAAAAAATGAAATTCGGGCTATATAGTGTTTGAATTTATTATTATTTATAAAATAATCATATATAACTCTAAAAAGATTTCAGTGTTTCAAGATATTGACATTTTATGTATACAAAACAATTTGTTTCAATATTTTATTTAAACTTAACTAAATGTACAGTTTTATATTTCATCTAAATTACTATGAAATGGATTAATCCAAAAACTCAAACTCAGTGGTGCAACAGCCCATGAGGGCCCAGGCCTACTGTGCCCAACCCAGTATATGTGACCATTGGGTGTTGAGGTGCATGAGCAGATGTCCTAATCAGGTGGTCAGTCTGAAGCGAGAACCCCAGTGTTTAAGTCCCCCAAGCAAACTTGGTACTCATTTATCAACCCACTGTAGAAAGATTAAACCAAAGTGGACATAATTAAGCACAATGCATTAAAAACAAAATATCAAAAATTTTTTAAAAAAAAAAGCATTTTATAAAACTAAATAAAAAAATTGATTTTTCAACTTAGAAATTTGTTAAGCTTATCTTGAAACAGCATTTAATTTTTGGTGACTCATGCAATAGAACACACACATACCATTTATCATTGCTCTAAAACAGTGATTCCCAAAGTGGTCCATATCGACTCCCAGGGGTCCACGTCAGCGTAAAAATAATCTGAATTTCCATGAGATGTAAATGGGGGTCTATGATAGTGGCTCTCACTGAACCAGATCATGAATTTAATTTTAAAATGAAAATTTAATCAAGTAGAATCCACACAGATTTACTAATCTAACAGATATATTTACTAAATTTAATGAGGTTAACTTGCAGTTCCAAGCAACAGCATAAATTTTATTAAAACAAAGGCCCTCATTTCAGTGGTTTTTTTTCTCCAGAATTAGGATAAAGAGTATAATATTGTATGTCCCAAATTTTCAGTTTCTCAATTTATTACAGACAATCTGCCAGGAAAATGAAGTTTTAATCTATTTTCAACATTTAGATGTCCTTTATTCAGATTTTGAAACTAGATTTGAGAATGCTTTGACTACGGAAATACCACAGTAGGCAATGGATTCATATGGTCATATCGAAAAAAGAATGTCAGATTATGAGAGGAACGGATAGGATTAGTAACTAACAAAGATCTTGAAGTAAAGTTTAGAAACTGATGTTAGCATTTTTGGCTTTAAAAAGATATTCCTATTATTTATCCTGAATTATGGAATATCTTGAGAAAGTTTTTAATTGTGTTTTTCTTAGTGAGGAGTTTCAGCTTGGTTTTACAAACTCCAAAACAAAAACAAAAAAGAAAAGAAAAAAGACTGGACGCTACTAACCATTGAAATTTAGGGTTAAATCTGACAAGATTGTTGCAAAAAGTTGAGAATTTGTGATTGAAACACCAGATTCATCCCCCCATTAAACACATTTATTTGCTTCTCAGTTACTATATGTGACTAAAGTTTTATGTGTTAATTAAATATTAATTTAAATAATTAATATGTGCTTTGTGTAAGCTTTAAACACTACACTACAGTTAGAAGTTTAAATCTTTTAAAGTAAGTAGCTGTATACCAGTTGTCAAAAAGACAAATAAGTTGATACATTTGAGAAAATTCAATATTAGGTAAGTAGGGGTCTACCCAAAACCGAAAAACATGGCAAGGGATCTCTGAGACAAAAAAAGTTTGGGTACCTCTGCTCTAAAACATGATTTTCAGAATTTTTAAAAATTTATGACACTTTTTCCAATATTACAACTTTATTTTTATATCATAAATATTAATTAACAACTAATACTAATTAGATAATTTATGTTTCAAGAAAGAATAAATATATAATTTAGAATCAATAAATACATAGCTACATAACTGTAGATTCTGCAGCCCTAAGTATTTCATTTTATTCTAATTTTTTTTAAAAATTTAATTACTACTCTGTTCTATTATATTATTCAGTGAATCTAATTACTGAAAAATAAATGTTACAAGAATCATAATAATAGGAACACAAAACATAATTCAAGAAAAGATATATTTGTACAAAAATTCTTAATATATATATATAAATATCCCCCCCCCCCCATTTCATTATTATTTTCCAAGTACTAGTAACAGCTTATTTTTACAAAATGCACAATACAGACATATAATGAAGTTTTTAGCTTCTTATCTTTTAACTTTACTAATACCACAGAAAAATTTCTTACAGGATAAAGTTGGGTATTTCTCGCCAGCACCAGTTAATCGTGTTCTAGATCCACTCAGACGTCGCTCATGTGCTGCAATTAAGATATTAAGATTTTAATTCATACAAAAAAGGATTACATCAAAAATTATATAAATTCATCCTTGATTATTCCTCTTTAAAACAATAGCATCATTGATAGTGTGAGTACAGGGGGAAAAAAAACAACCCCTTTTCTAATTAAATAAATATTATAACTTTTAAACAATTAATGTTAAAATTTCAACTTTAGTAAATCTAGCAAAAGACTATCCATTATTAAATTTTTATACAAATATAATTCTGTAGAAAAACACTCAAATAAAAATCTCAAATTTTTTCAGTCATTGGTAGAAATACTGAATATTTTAATTCTTGATAAAAAATAAGTTACATGGGGTAGGGGTATATAGCTCTAAATTAAGTATGGAAGGGTGAAATATTCCAATCAGTAAGATATTTCATTTGATAAAACATTTTAAATTAATACCATTGAAAAATAATATGTACCCAAATGTTTAAGTTAAATGAATCAATAACATAAATAAACCAAATAAAAAAATCCTTTTTACTTTAGACACTAAAATGAAACATCAAGTAAATAAACACATAATGATCAAAAACAGAAAAGTGAAAATATTCACATGAAAATGAAAATTATTCAAATTGAATTAATAAAGCAAAAATACAAAATGCAAATAAGCATGAATTGACGTACTACCAAAGCTTGGCCTAGTGGGGCTTGCATCTCGGCTCGTCGCAATGGGTATCCCAGATTTAGTACGTGCTCTGTTAGATTTACCATCAGGTGACGAGTAGGTTGCGTAGCTTAACCTTGAAGAAGGGGAATCAGGCCTACTGTTGGCTGAAAAGTCACACAAATGATGGATGGTAAGGATGGAAGGTGGAGATGGAATGAGGTTATTATCATGATCATATTACAAGGAGACACATTTTATTGGGTGATAATTAGACGATATTTGTTAGAGCATGTTAAGATTATTAGAAATTATGAACATTTATTTTGTTCTTTAAAAGTAAATGTTTTTAAGATAAAGATAAAAATACAAATCGAAATAAATGAAAGGATCCAAAATTCAGTTCTTTTCAGAAATGCGGCAAATAATCATTAAAAATTACTTGAAATTAATTTAAAAAAAGTGACAATTTATAAATCCTAAAAATTATTAACAGCCACTGTGGAAGATAAGAAATTCATGCAAAAAGATATTTGTAAGCATAAATTGAACAAATTTGTATTCGAAGATGTTTAATTAAAGATACTTTAAAGAGCAGTTGAACAATAAAATTAAACTCAAAACATTAAAAAATTTTTTAAGGAAATATTGAATGAAAGGTAGGTTAATTACATGTAAATATAAGAATTAATTTTCATTCATGAAAAGAGAAGAATTCAAGGGTTAAATTAAAACCATGCCTATACAAATATATAAAACTTATTCTATAAAAGCTACTATTATATATTAGTTTTCATCCCAAACAATACTTCAGATTTTCAGTAGAACCTGTTTTTGTGTGGTCCTTTTTTATACAATTTTATTTTTGTGGGACAGAATAAAAAAAATTTTCTGCAGTATTTCAATAAGTTTGCTTGTTATATGTTAAGAATTCGTGAAATTTTCGAATATTTTTTTGTGTGGTTATTTTTATGCGGTTCCTATCAACCGCACAAAAACAGGTTCAACTGTAGTTAGTATGCAAACAGGATACACAAAATTTCTTAATAAAGCATTCTCAAACACATGACATTATTACAACATAAATAATTCAATCAACAAAGTATTAAAATTAAAGATATTTCAGTGGAAACATATAACTATAAAATAAATTACCATTTCTTCAAATATTTATTATATTTACCCATCATTATATTCTTGAAGTTTTTTTGAAATAGTACTATAAATACATATTAAACTTACGCTGAGACTGAGATGATCCCCTAGGACGAGATTTCATTACTCTCTCAGGTGATGTTATAGCGTGAACTGATATTTCATTTCTTCTTGAAGCTGGTGTTCGAGCTACAGTTATAATGATATAAATCTTAATTACTTTCTAAACAGAAATTCAAAATCAAACAAAAAAATATTTAAAAAAAGAAAAGAATGCAGAGAATCCAAGACCTAGAAATAAAAAATCTTCTAGTGAACTCTAAAACTATCAATTTTCTTATATTTTTTTTTATTCCATTAATATCTTGCTCTTGAAAATTATCATTTATATCATTTCAGACAGTGGTTTTATAAACCTTCTATATAGACAACAGTTAATAAAACAAATTGATAAAACATTCCAATTCTGAATTTGGTAATTAACAAATAAAAAAAGAATTTTAAATATTTATTTTACAATCATGAGCAATTGGAATATTGCAAAATTAAGAAAAAATAATTGAAAAACTTATAAAAGAACTTAAATCAAGGAAAAAGATGTTAATGGAAATTGGTAAAACAATAGCAACTCATTTAAAAAATAAAAATCATGAATTGCTATTTTATGTTTTCAATAATACCACAATACAAATATAACTTTCAATAAGTTTTAAGACAGGCTTTTCTCATGGTCTGATACATTTTTACATATATAATACAATGTTATTAAAGCTATATTTATTTTTTACAATGTTCCAATCTATTATTTAAATAATATGCTAAAATACAATTTTTTTTAGATCAACCAGTATAAAAAGACTGTTTTTTCAAGTATCAAATTTCTATTGATGACCATATGGAAGACTGTTTGTCATGAAATAACCTTACAACAGTTTATGCTGTAAACAAATAAATAAATTTAAATAATCTTATTCCTTCAAAATTTGCAAGCAACCAACTACTATGTTTTCATAATGTGTCTGTATCCCCTTTTTGAAATATATTGGCCTTGAAAAGATTTACAATTTAAAGCCCGAAACTCACCCTTAAAAAAAACTTCCTTTAAATTTTAAAAAAAAAATAAGTGCTATGATCAGTAGTTAAGAAATAATAAAGTTTATCAAAAAAAATAAATTTCCAATCAAGGCTAAATAACTGAATATAAAAGAATAGTAAAATAAATTTACTCATGCATGGAATACTGTAAACATGCAAAATAATAATAATAATAATAATACAAAATAATAATTCTCAGGAGATAAACGGAATACAAATCATAAAAAACTTACGAAGAGAAGCCCCTGAACCTCTAGCAAGATTAGCGATGGTCGAATATGAAGCTCGGGCTTTGGCACGCCTAACAGCGGACAAATCAATAGCGCTAGTTGATCTCAACCGGGTGGGAATGCCTGAAGCTACAAAGAATAAGCATCAACGAAAAAATTAAACATAAAAGTTGAATTTTAACTCATGCATTCAGACTTTGTAAATGAGGGAACAACATGCAGAAATTTATTGAGAAGGTATAAATTACTGGGAGTTTTTAAATTCAAAATGCATACTTTTGACTTTTGCAGATTTCAATAAACACGATGGAAGGATAATATGAAAATAACCTTGCTATGATAAATGTTATTTAATTTTGAGCATATAATTAAAAAAAACTAATAAAGAAAATCAAAATATCTCATATTGGCCACAAAATATCCCATAAAAATTTACAAAAATAATAACTTCTAGTGAATATAGCTTTGTCTAACAAGCAAGCAAATTGATGAAGAGCAAGGGCAAATAAGCATCCTGTTTCAGTGAATTTTCCTATTGAAGCAAACTGCAGCAAAGAGTTCATGAAAATGAACACAGCTTTTACAATAAGATAGAAATAAAAAGTGTGAATGTGGTTATATGTTATGAACAAACAATAAAAGAAGCAAAACATGTCTAAGATTCTGAGGAATAAACTATAATTTTCTAAATTTTACTAACTGTAAAATAAAATCAGTTTTAGAGAAAATGAATTTTAATAAACAAATTAAAATAATAAATGGAGTTTTAATTTTCAGTAAATATGAATTAATGTTTAAAAAATCACATTATTATACTTTAAATATAAGTTACACTAGTAAAATTCTTTAAAAATAAACTGTTACTATGCAAAAGAATTGCAAACTAAGAAACTATTACTTCATAATAGCAAACTCGGTTTTTTCTCTCAGAAACAACTGTATTTACATACAAACTTAATCTTTTCAATTTATTTTTAGAAACTATTAATTGTGTGGGAAGGAAAAAATATTTGAAACTTACAAGGATCTTGCTTCGAAATAGGTAAATTAGAGATTCCTGTTCGACGTCCAAGAGTTCCTGTGCGCCCAAGACTGCAAAAGAAAAATTCTTCTATTAGTAATTATGGAATGAAAACATATATTTTAAGACTAGAAAGCACCTTTTTTTTTGCTTTTAAGGCAGCCCTTCATTAAATAATACATAATAGGATCCTAATTCAAAACCTTCCACCAAAAAACTTTCCACAGCTGATAAAGTTAATAAATCTTTAAAATAAATTTCTGTTTACCACAGATATTAAGTGACATTAAAATCAAGTAAAATTCATTAAAAAAATTATTGTAATTTGTTATTAAAATTATTGCAGTAAGATTATCAGCATTGATCAAACACATATTTTTTAAAAATTAAAACAAAGAAGTCAAGATAAAAAAATTATAATCTGAACACATAAATATAAATATGGAAATAATACAATAAGGCATTAGGAGGTAGTAACTTTGCAAACTACTCACAGAAAGTGACATCATCCAATAAAAACCTTTTAACAATGTTATTGGCAATGCAACAAAAAATTTACAATGTTTGATGCACAAAGCAAAAAAAACTTCATTCTTCACATTTAAGAAAAAAAAGTTTTAAATTTTTAAAACTAAATTTTACTTTAAAAAAAAAAAGAATCTTTACCTATATGCTACTGAGTTTGTTAAAATTTCAAACTTAATGTGGTCATGAGAAGAAATGTAATGTGAGTATTTCATTGAAAGAAGTTAATACTTTTTGTAAATGGCTAAACATATTTTCAAACAAAAAAACTTTGTCAGCCACTTGGACAGTATGAATTATAAGATATCTTACACACAAGACCAGTGTCTTGTATACCAACATTAGGGTAAAATTTTTGCCAGTTATGATACAAAATTACTTATAAAATTAATTATGTGATAAAAGTATAGCTATTTCTGAACTAACAGCACTTGGGATATAACTGGTATTTTCAGCCAAAAACTCAAAGTGGAGCAATTTCAAAGCAGAGTAATTTTAAAATAACTCCATTTTCAGGATAAAACTCTTATTTAAAATAAAACATTCTGTTCGTTTTAGGCTTAAGAAATACAGGAAATGACTAACTTAGTACCTATGCAAACCCACATATTACATATGGGAGAGATGCATTTGATACTTTGTAACTAACATATACATGATATAATGATCAATTGAAATAAAGTGGATGCTGAATGCAAATTTAATGCAAATGTGAGTGCAAAAAAGGCACAAGATGTTTATTTACAATGTAACTCTTGATATAATAACAATACTACAGTTTTGTCTGAGTTTCAATTTTAGGAAGCAAAAATAATGCTGCTGTTGAGTAAACACCTGTTTTCATTTTAATGAGTGCCTAATGGGTAATGTACAAATTATCTACGTAATGTGAGAAAGAAAACAATTTTCCACATTTAAATGGATCAGCTGAGTTAATCTATAGATTACCTAAATAATGAACACGCAAACTAATTTCCACATTTTAGCTATTATATATGAATAACCCTGCTAAGTATTAATATGAAAGCATATTATAACAAAGATGAAGTTCTAAATAAAAATTAATGTTTTACATTAAGATTTACTGGATGTAAAGATTCTAGCATTTTTACCTAACACCCAATACATCCCCAATAAGTTGAAAAGAAAAGATATTTCATTTACATACATGAAGAAGAAGAATTACAAAAGATGTATGTATTTCACACTTTTTCTTTCATATCTTACTTTAGATTTTCCACAGATCCTGCATGATTAGAAACAGTAGACCTATAAGGTTTTCCGCTCTGAGTCAAGGAGCTACTGCTAGAAGAATTGCTCATAGTGAGTTCATCATGAAGCATTCGCTGTTTGCTGTTGTCCAGAGAGTTCAGGAGGGCATCAGCTTGCTCCCTAAAATGATCAGCAAAACTCCAATATGCCCTGAAAAGAACAATTAGAAATTATTTAACTTTCCAAGTTTAGCAGAAGGTAAGTTTTTCAACAATCATAGAAGTTTATTTCAATAATAATTACACAAATTAAAGAATTTTAAAGTATTTTACAGTGCCTTTATCAAGTGTTTATTCAATAATGCCTAAATTTGTAATAATGCTTTTATTGTAAAGAACAAGCAAATTTGCAAGAGAAATATATATGGCATTTCATATTACCTTTATAGCTAAACATGTCCCACAATTGATATAACTTAACATAACAAAAAATACTTTATTTAAAAAAAATACAGCTTACATCATTATTCAGTATTTACACTTATCCACTGATATTGACTCTTTCATCTCGATACCTCTAGCATTAAAATCAAGGAATCTATTTAGTTAATACTACACAGAGTAAATTTGTAAACTCAAAATTAATATTTTGAGACTAAATAATGAAAAAAAAATTACATAAAAAATAACTTCAAAACGAAAACTAAAAAAGGGAAGGAAACAATATATGACAGCAATAGCAATTATTTATTTTAAAAAAATTGTGGTAATAGTACATGAATTACATAGAGGCAAATTTTTGTTCAAATCATAAAAACTGTTTACAACATAATACAGAAGTTCTAAGAGAATTTTAAAGGAAAAAAATAATATCTATGATGATTATTACTCTTCATATAATTTAGGAAGAGATTAAACTTACTTTCTTGAAAAAGCACGAGCCTCAGGATCTGCATCACTAATTCCTTTTCTGATAGCTTCAGTCAATATAGCAACATGTTTTTCCATAGGATGGGTAGGCCATGTAACAAGCAATTGGTCCAAAAATTCAAAACATGTTCTGAAACACAAATACAAATGATATACATTGCAGAAAAAAGTTATTTTTAAATTTACATTCAAAATATTGTTTGAACACACAGCTAGTTTGATTTTTTGAACATTTAAATTTAATGGTTTGAAATATATTTTACAACTGAGGAGAAAACACACAGATAACAGAAGTCTCAATTATTATTAAAATAAATTTAACATTTACACTCAAACATAAAACAAACTAATAATACAACAAAAAATGATCAATTTATACTTACTTTCTAATATCTTTTGATTTTGCAGATAAATGTGTAGTGATTATAGGTATTAAACGACTCACATGAGTATACTGAAAAAAATAAATGCAAATAAACTATAAGTAAAGATGTGATACAAATGAATACAGGTAAATTAAATACTTAAAAAGGGGAGGCTTACTCTTATTATGAAGCGTATGGCAACTATTCCTGCTGTAGACATAATCTTGGCACTATTAGGGATTAGGTTAATAAGACATGGCAACAAAGCTTCAGAAAAATGGTCTAATTTTGATCCTAACTGTTGAGAAAGGAACCTAGTGGGAAAAATTGAAGGGAAAAAAACATTCACATACTTCTAAAATGAAACAAATGCAAATATTAAAAATGACTTTCTGCTACAATAACAATAAATAAATAAAAGATATAACTAATTCAGAATTACTTCCACTCATGAGGAAAAACTTCATACAAACATTTTAAAAAATCAAGGCATGTTTGATTAACTGATATAATCTAGAGCAGAATATTAAAAGGTGAATTACATAAATATGAAATGAAAAGTCAAAAAAATCATTAAGTATATAGCATGAAATTTTAATTTTGTAATATCCTAATAAACTTACCAATGAAAATAGCTTTAATAAGCAATGAATTTAAAATATAACAAAGAATAATTATTATATATAATAATATATATAATTATTATATTATTTCTCATTACAGAATTACAAAGTAAGCCACAGAAAATGCATACAACTTACGCTATTGCAATACAGGCTTCTCTAACAACTTGAGAACGTAAATCTTTTACACTTGTTTGGAAAGGATATTCTAAAAGTCTTAAATGAGGATAGAATTCATCATACTCATGACCACCTGCAATAATTACACTACGAAATCGTTTGCACTGCAAAGAAAATATTTTAAAAATTAGATAACATTACATGAAAAGTACAAAATGTTTCATATTTCAAATCAATCACTATCAATCTAGCAAACTATAAATAGAAATTGTATATGTTGTAGATTACAATTAATTGCAATATTTAAAGAAATAAAATATTAGTTATATATTTTTTGAAGGGTTAACATAAGTGAAACATTATTTCATGGTTACTAATTAAAAATAAGTAATATAGAATCAATACACCGAAATTTAACATTATCAATAAAAAGAGCCATTCTAGTTCAATGAAAATTTTTTGAAGTAAAATAAACTTGGAAAAAAAAATAAAAAATAACATAACATGTAAATTTACATAAATAACAGGTGGGAGAATAAAATTCTTTATAATCACCCAGTACATTGAAAAACAGCAAAGAATATTTTTTAAAAAGTGGTATTTAAAAATTTTATTAACTAAATCTTAATTTATATTTACATGTATTCAGCATACAGACTTAAATCACTGAAACAATCAGTGTTCCTCACAAATTCAATAACTAACTCGATTGTAATTAACTTAATAAACAGAAAAAGTTAAACTAAAAATATATTCTGTGCTATATTTGTTTTTTTTTTTAATTATTTTTCATGACATTATCATATTAATAGATGTAGAACAGGCAAAATAAAAACTAATTTTTTTTAAAAAAAAGTTAAAATGAACAGTTTAATTGGAATTTTTTCACTTACCATTTCCACCCGTTTTTCCCAATCATTACTAGGATCACCAAGAGTTTCTTTGATTTTGGTAAGCTCTGATTCGAGCTCTTTAGCTGAATATAACTATAGAAGAAAATAAAGTTTAAATTTATCAAAAAAGGTACAATTCATTTAACACTTATATTAAAACAAACTAGTTTATTATAAAAATAAAACTTAATAATGTTTCGCAATCAAAATAAAGTTACAAAAACTTTTAACTCTGCATGATATTTAAATGTAGAAATAGTAAAGTAAATCTTTTGTTTACCTTACAGATGTATTTTTATAACTGATTGATTAGATATCACTTGTATATAATGCAACACATAAGAATTTTGAATATATATATACATTCAGTTTGATACACACATATAATATGATGTGTCCAAAAAAAAAAGTTCAATTTGTTATTGGTGCTGTTGAGAAGGTGGGTGGAGCATCTCGAACACTGTAAATGAACCAGAATTGATGAAAGAATGGAACAACAGTTAACTAATATTCAATATACTGCACAACATCTGTTGGAAACAACTTGACGAGTTAGTCAAGTTAGTCTACAGTGGGGCATGAAATGAATGACGACCCAAAATCGTCATTGTATGTTAAGGGTGTAAATGACAGTCAAGAAAGGATTTAAAAAAATCAAAAATTAAAAAAAAAAAAAGAAAGAAACTCTACAAATGAAAAATAGATGAAGTAAAACAATCTTTTTCTAAAATGGAATAATTCTATTTTCGTTAATATCTCATGATATATAAAACCTGGAACAATACTCTGATAATTTATACATACTGGCAAAAGTTAACTACAAAAAGAAAATGTGGATTTTCAGCCGTTGATTTGAACTTGAGAGGCTTTACTACCCAAATAGACGGAAGTATGCAAATATGCCATGTAACAGCTAGTCTTAGTTCAATGTAAAAAAATATGCAATAAAAAGGTAGGCATTTGAGAAGTCTGCACTGATAAGGGTTAGAAAAGTTGTATTAATTATTGATATAAAAGTATTTCAAACTTTATACACAGTTTTCAAAAATGTGAATGCTGGCATTTGAAATAGGACAATCAATCACAGATTATGGGTATTTAAACATTTTGTTAATGACTGATACAACTTAATCTTATAAATTATGAAAATCAAACAATGTCTTCAACTTACTTTTCCTATCAACCAAAGCTTATTTTGTCTTTTTTTTTTTTGCATTTACCTGCTGCACGCTTAACTTAAGCAGTAATTGTTTTTACCCAAAGATTTAATGCAAGGACACAGCACAAGTAAGATTAGTGTATATAATGTGGTTTCAGAGAAAAATGTGATTCTTACACAAATACATTAACATTCAGAGATTAAACATTACAGAACACATTATCTGATCTAATCAAAAAATTTAAGATTAAAAGTTTAATACATTCAAAAATCATAACACAAACTCGTATCAGTACTTCAAATATTGTTCTATTTATAATAAAAAAATCTCATTTTTTTAAATGTTTTTGTGAAAGATTCAGCAATTAAACTGTATTTTATGTAAACTGCATGTAATGTATTTTAAATCAATAAACAATTATAAAGCAACAACTTGTAATTTTGTTTATGATTAATTGTATATGGAAGGAAGTAACAAGCTTAAATGTACTAACTGTTATTCTAGGTACATCTTCAAATGCTTTAATGAACATTTCTTCATCTGCTCCACCAGCACCTCCACCTGGAAAAATAATGGCAGTGTTAAGAGTGGTTTCAATAATAAAGATGAATATATGTATCCAATTATAAATCCCCTCCAATATTTTTAGCAAAGTAAACTTCAATTTGACTTTAAAATTTATGTACAATTTTATTACAATTTATTCCCTATCACAAAATTTCTTTAGCTAACCTTTTTAAATAAATTAAAAATATTTCATAAAGAAATATCATTTATATTTATAAAATTAGACATTCAATCACATAAGTCTCAGATTTCAGCATTTAAGTAAAAATTTAAAAAAATTAGGAACTGAATACTCTCTTAAGTCCTTTATTAGAGTTTTACAAAAAGTAATAACTAACAAAAGTTAGTTGGAGATAACTTAACAAACTTTAATAGCTTTGATTACATGTATACATTATACTTCAGAAATATAAACTGAAAAATAAAAATATATTTTTCAAAAAAAATTATTCAAAATATACATGCAACCAAATAATCCCAAAATATATTAATTCAAAAGTTTATGATGAAAAAAATTAAATAATCCACATTGTGCCATCAAGATACAACCCATATTCAGAAGGAGGAAGAAAAGTGCCATGCTTGATAAATAGAACATGCAATAAAATATAAGTAGAGTAGAAGAAATACCTGTATTCGAACAAAATAAAAATGTAATGCAAATACTAAAATAATAACATTACAAAAGATAAGGATGAAACTTTTTAAAAAAATAAAATACATTAGAGATTAACTTATAATTTTCTTCCACTGATATGTGACACTCATCATCCTTCCCCTTTTAACTTTTACAGTGTAAAGAAATGTTTCAATTTGTAAAGGGAAAAACATTAGAAGATCTTACTAAATCAAAACGGACTTTTTCAAATAATTTCAGCACATGGCTTCTACTTCAGCAGCTAGGCTTTTCTTTTCAATTATCTTTATTACGTAACATTCAATGCATATTAAAAAATCAGATTGCATGTTTATCCCTTTCTGGGATAACACTTTTATTTATACCACATTTAGAAACTACAAAAAATATTATGTTATATATAATTTAATGAAGATATATCAATTTTGTTTTCTAATAGGGGCATCTTCATTTACTGAAAATTTATAAATATGGAAAAAATTTTAAATTACTTAATTAAGAATACACAATATCTATTCAAGAAATTTTCCCATTTTAATTTATATTTTAATGTAATATTTCATTAAAAAATATTACTAAAACAATATTCATTAGACAGAAAGACTTTGTAAAAATCATGAAACAGAGAGAAGAATGGGCAAACTGATAAATTTATCAGACATATCACAAAAGTAAAAAAAAAAAATTCCACTGATTGAATTTGAATTATTATAAATTAAAATATTCCATTTTTTGCTCTTTTAGCTGAAAAAAAGTATACATATATATTTTTGTATTAGTTTATCAAATCATATTTTTTGTGTATTAGTACATCAAATATACTGCAAAAAGCCATATCTAATTTAAGGCCTTTAGGGTACAATCTTATTCAAAACATTTAGAAAGTTTATATCTTTTTGAAAGAAAAAAAACTGATGAAAGGAGTATGTGTTTGCAATATATTTTTGAAAGATTATCGCTAATTTAAGCACAAAATAATACAAGATATTTGAGAATCATATAAAAGAATACAGCATCCAAAAATAAACACACACATTCAGTCACTAATAAAATCTCCCAAATGCAAGAAAAGCTTAGGGAAATTTGAGAAAGTGCTGAAAAAATATTTTCTTATGTGTTTATTAACATAACCAATTTCATTTACAGATTTTTTTTAGTTTTAAAAACCTCTATTATCATATCTACTTCTCAACTAATTACAAATATACCTTTTTAAAATCACTATTCTTTAGTTACAGCAATAAAGCTTAAACATTTTACCAAAATTCTTCATGAATGGTTTTCTTTCATTCAGCCGTGGTGATGTCTTCATATATTTAGTATCAGGACGCAGAAGAGTTTTCTCAACGGCTTAAATAATAAAATTTAACACATTTACTTATTATTTAAGATATTATATTCAACTGATGCATTGCAGGGAGGGGGTGTAAGCACGATGAACAGCACAACATGTATCAATTAGCAAGATTTGCACCAGACAACATAGATGGCTTCAAATTTAAAACATATATGAGGAAAATAATTCCTTATATAATTTGCTGTGTAACAATTCTACCCAAAATGCTACACTCTTTACATGAAATTGAAAGGTAAAATCCAAATCCAAAAGTTACCTTATGTTTATTATAATTATATATATATATATATATATATATATATATATATATATATATA
>BMAV01005554.1:144269-183703 GCA_019973955.1 Trichonephila inaurata madagascariensis | reverse complement strand
TTTCTTAATAATTAAAAATGATAATCTCGAAGATTGGGCATCAAACAAAAGCAAAAAAAGCAGTTTATAATTTTAACCACCTAATTTGGAAACTTTATTTTTTAATTTAAATTAGAAGCATGTGAGCATAAAGAATGACATTAAAAAAGGAAATTAAACCGCATGAAAAAATTAAGCATGAGCTCTCAAATGTCACATGAAAGAAGACCGATGATTTAGCTGAGAGATTGTTCAGATGAAACATTGAACTATTTTTTTAAATATCTACTATATACAAAAAACACAAATTAATATTTCATTTTACAATAGATGCATATTTGCAACAACCACGAACGAATATTTGGTGTAAAATAATGAACCGATAATAACACAGAGATTTCACAGAAATAAATCATTCGGGGTTAGAAAGCCCTTGGGATGGGGAAGGGGATGAATGCATGCAAGGAAACGTATGAATAAATGCAGATCACATATTTTTAAAAAGGAAATGATCCGTTTTAAAAAAAAAAAAAAACTAGATTGATCTTCTGAGTCCACAGCACTAATTCTGACGTTTTATCACACAAGGCCCTGGTAACATTTACAATCCTTCTAGACAGATGCAACTTCGTTTTATACTATCAAGACATCAATTTCAAGATCGCACGTGCTCTCTCTCTCGAGGAAAAAGTGTCATTCTTCTTTATATTCTATGCTAATGCAATCGTTCCATCATCAACGGTGGAGGGGTAAAAAATAAATCGAGTCTTATCTCTGGTTCCATCCCTCCCAACATAGAAAGGGCCCAAGATTACCAGAGGCAAATTTGTCGCTGACCCACATGTTCAGATACCGGAAAAGACCAAACTTTTCTAAATGAAAGTTGGCCTTTGGGTGCTGATGGTATCTTCTGGATTCTTCCTCGCGCAATCGCACAGGAAAAGTTCGATAGAAGAAAAGAAGAAAAAAAGAACCTAGTCTTTCGCCACAGGCAAGTAAAAAGAAATCAAACTTTTCTGAGGAGACGGCACGAAAGCTCTTTTGTTAAGAACCAACACACAGAGAACAATGGTGGATTTTTGCGGCATTTTGCATTTCTTTGCGAGAAGAAAAGAAAACGACCGATGTGGGCGGACGGAATTTTAAGTTCTCCCACCCCCTTCTCCCCACGTTTTTGCCAAGTCGGCATGTGTGCCATTAATCAATTTAGAACATAAAAGAAAGAGAAATGCGAAAAGGTGACGAATGCACTTTCACAAATTATTTTGAAAAAACAAATGTGAAATTCACGTTTTAGAAAGTCTATTCACGTCCCCCTCCCTCCAGTTTCATTCACACGAAAAGCTAGAATTAGAATTTATAAGAATGCACGATTTCAAATAATGACGGCAGATAGTTATTTATTTTAATGGAAATAAAATGTTAGTCAGGAATACATAAATTGCATCCAGTCAAGTTTTCAAGATGTCAGAAAACGGATTCTTGGGGAAAGATTTGATATAATATACTGATTGTATTTAAAGAGAATGGACTAAATTCATGTGACGTCATGGTCACATAACTAAAATCACGTGTTTCTAGTCAATCAGTTAATCATTTCATGCGACGCCAAAGTCACACGATAAGTGGAATCACGAGTCAAAATAAGCAAAATAAACTTGATTTAATAAATACCTGTGTAAAATAAGATTTTTCAAAAAAAAAAATTTTAAAAAATTGTTGAATTTTTTTCCGTAACACTTGTACATTTTTACCCAATTATGAAAATCTGAAAGTTAATCTAAATGTTACAAATAAAATAACAAGTACAGGGTTACTTTAATGATAGTTTTTAATTCAATGGAGAACACGTGATTAAAACAAACTGAAATGAGAAATTCACAACATCATTTAATATTTACACACAATATTTGCTTAATTCAAATTCATTAAAATATAACTAACAAAGATGTTCAGATCACTTAGAGACGTTTTTTTAAAAGATGGAGCTCAGTTAGTATTTAAAGTGCAAGAGAGTTTTAAATAGAGTAACTAGAAGAAAACATAAAGATAGTATAATACTGAACAAATATAATTTTAATATAGCACTATCGGCGATTCTCATTGACATCCAGCATTTAAAGTCGAAATAATTGTGCCACAATCTCGATATTAAAAAAAAATAAGGAGCTCTAAACATTCTTCAATTTGTATACCAACAATTCATTGTTTATCTTTCTTTAAAAGAAGGAATATGTTAGACCACAACAGTTTCAGAAGCAAAGCTTTAAAATTGTAATCACATGAAAAACATCTCGTATTAAGACTTGAAAATTTTTTTTTATTTACAGAACTATAATGCAACATATCAGTTCTAACTCGATGACAGTAGACGTTATCTTATTGTAACAAGGTTTAAAAATTTCGACATAACAAACTCGTTTGTATTAAATGTTGGATGCTACACAATTGGTAACTAAATAACAGAAATTTAAAAAGTGACTGTAGAACTGAATAAATCACTATCGACGTAGACAGAAATCAGGAATGAAATTGCACAGAAATCAATTTATTACATTTCTGCAAAATAAACAATAAATCAAACAAATTCCCCACATATAATTTTTAAAGAAAAAAAGTGTAATATGAAAAATATAACATTATTATTCCTAAATGAAACGCTAGACAAGTTTATGAGCAGCGTATTGTGAGAAAAAAATAGATGTACGAAAACCTTTTAAAGTAACTTGATTTTGATTTAAGAACTAGAGAACCAACACTTACAAATAGAAAGTGATACAGTGAAACACAGTAGCGCACACAAAAAATTTTCGAGGGGAGGGGGAAGAGATACAGGGTTGAAAGTCCACCATTTTGGTATCATGCTTCAATACGCCGCCAAACATATTCTTTTGATTTTGTCGATTTTCGGGAACAAAAACAATACAAAATTAAAAAGTGAATAAATAATTAATACAATTATTAATAAAAAATATTTAATCAATTTTACGTAATATATACATTGGATTATAATCAATCGAAAAAAAAATCAAGGGCTATGGGGATGGGGTTCGGACCCGAGGACCCCCTCCCCTTGTGTGCGCCACTGGTGAAACATGACATTAAAAAATAAAATCTTACAAGTCCTTCAATGTAATCTCTAATAATTAGGTCAATTATTTCAATCTTTGCGTGATATCTAAAGCAAAAAACAAACAGTGTCAGATTCTTTGGTGTCTTTCATAACAATTTTTTCCCCTCATAGCTCCCCTCCCCCACCCTCAACTCTACCAGTAATTCCAGACTTTTGACATTTTAACGTTGGTTTTACCTGCCTCCACATCTATCAAACACCTCACCAAAAAGCGAAACATGAGCACGCACCGCAAATGCTATCAAGATATCAATCAGTAAAGATGGGATTTATTGTTTCAGCGGTTAGCACAGGCATTCCATATTACGAAAACTTGTATAGGATTAAGAAGAATTTTTCCTTTAAACCAAAGGTGTACATGTACTGAGAGATGTGGACGGTTTTTTTACTCTCTTTACATTACGTATGGTTCCTTGCACAGTCGGAGAGTAATATATAAAACCAGTTGTGAAATAGAATACTAAGGGATACTTTCTTCACACTAAATACTTTTAGAATAGTTTTATCAAAATGCTACATAACAAAAGAATGAGGAAATTCTCTTGATGTTTTAAAAAAGGCGTCGCAGAGGGAATGAGAATAATTTTACTGTTTATAATGTTGTTTCATGAATTGAAATAAAGTACATAATACCACACCACGATCCATTTCTATTTTAATTAGGTTTTCACCGAAATTTGATACTATTTTCGCAGCATACCTTATCGAATAAATATCATTTTTCATTTTAGAAGCTTTTTTACCCTTGATAATACTCACTGGTGTAGCTCGCTTTCAGCGCGCCCGTTATCAAAATTTCTTGGGGGCCCTTTTTTGAAGCTCCTAAATAGTTTTAGATATCTTGCTTATAGATGTTGGGGCCCTCGAAGTTAGAGGGCCACGTATAACTGATATGGCGGTAGCAACGCTTCTGGTGATACAATTGTTGCTTAAAATAATGACAATGCTTAAGATACATATTGTAAAAATAGGATACGAAACGTATTTCTGGATTGAAATTGCAATCTTAAAACATACAAACAATACAAGTAATATAAAAAAAATTTTAATTTAATTCCTACTTAGATCAACAAAGAAAATTTTTATTTTTTAGCTACTTTTTATTAAATCGTCAGAATTAATATAAATACGCATATACATATGATAGAATCACAACATTAAGTGGCAATTAATTTTTATAAATTATCTTTAAAGTATCGTAGTGTCATCCAAAACAATCGTGTACTTAAAATTTCAGTTCAACTGAATGCTTTAAAAACGTGAGAAAAAGACCTTTACAAGTTTTGACACAGGTCGCCAAACATGATGCCAACGTGGCTGTATTTGTAATTTTTAAATAATTAATTTTAATCAATTAATTTTTATTAATTATAATTAAATTACTGTATTGTCATCCAAAATAGTCATGTATATAAAATTTCAGCTCAATTGAGCGCTTTAAAATGTATTTCATTAACGATTGAAAATTCCACCAAGATAAATAAATAGAGAGTGTGAGCTAAGAGTGGGAATTGAATAATGATTCATTTTTCGCAGAGAAGTACGAAAATACAAATATGTTTCAGTCCAGAAAATTCGGGGGAAAGAACCAGGCCAAAATAATACCTTAATTTTATTCCAAATGGGGAAAGGACAGTAATGGAAAAACAGAGGCGTATACAAAATAATTTCATGAGAGAGGTTATATTTTTTTGAAAAAACAAACGTAAAACCAAGATGAAATTTTTACCCCAAAAATTAAAAATCTCTCCGTCTATGGGAGGGGCCCCCAAACCCCACCCTTGCATACGCAAATGCAAAGAATGCTTTTTGAGTGAGTAAGTGAATGAATGAATATTGAAGTCGCATGGTTCAGCAACTCGAGGGCCTTTGGCGAAGGACCTCGTCATTTTGAGTCATGGTCAAATGACGAGGACGACACCTGAGCTCTGGCATCCCCCTTTCCTAACTACCACACCACACTAACGGAAGACGTTTGAGCTCTCCGCAGATTTAACGTGCATCGCTTCCCTACAGGACGGGTCTTCAGTGCCAACAGGTTCGAACTCGTGACGCGCTAGCCACGAGTCCGTTACCTTGACCACTAGGCTACCGCGGCCTCATAATGCTTGCTGAAGAATATTTGATAAGCAACCTTATTTATGTTAAATTATCAAATATATTGTTGAGGTCAAAATATTCAACTGAATACTTAAGAGTATCTTACTTTCAAATTAAATAAAAATCTTCTTTTAGAAGAAAGGGAAAATTAAGTGCAAACTGCAAGTAGTATATTAAATTATGCTGCTTTATACATAAGTGAAATCAGAATAATTAGTACTGGGGAGTTTTTTTCTATCTGACAAAACAAAAAGTGTTCCAAATAAAAATCTTTATTTTATTTTAGACGATTACAGTCGCAAAGACTGTCCACAGTACACCCCTTTACTCAATACACTCTTAACTAGTACTTTTGAAAAGAAAGAAAAAAAAAAAACTACACAAGTTCATGAATGTCCAATATACAAGCATGCATTTATTTCATTTTAAGTATAAACAGGTTTAGCAATCTGGTTCTTTTGAAAACAACTCTACCTTTTAAAAAAAATAAATAAATGTGATATGTAAATAAATTAAAGTGTATCTATCAAAAAGAAAGATTTTTAAAAAAAGAAAGAAGCGAAGTGAAACCAAAACAATCGCGGTCATAACCTCTCCGCATCCTCCCAACCGTTCCTCCAGATGCACTTTCTCGCCCGACAACACAAAAGATCACTTCATCTCGCTCTCACAAACAAAATCGAACGCGGAAATTCCAAAAGGGTGCCCGAGCGAGAGAAAAAGGGGGTGATGTGTGCAGTCTCCTGAATCTTCCGAAAGCCCGCACCTGCATACAAAGCGTGGTTTCTAACAACGTGGGACGATCGGAAATTTGATAATGTTTGCTAACACAAGAGGGAAAACCGGAATTTTCTTGAATAGTGATCTGAAGGAGTCAACTCAATTTGTTCAAGCTTTGATAAAAATCCTTATCAATTATACATTTACCGTGTAGGAAGAAATTAAACACGGAACTTTATTCTTGGTAAATCAGCATGCCAAGTCTTTGAACCCTGAATTCGATACTAAAGAGAAAACAACGAAATTATAAAGCAACATAAATTTAAAACTATAAAATGAACTCTACCGACTACATGATTTGAAACAACGGTTGTCAACTAGAGGTACGTGAAAAATTTTTAATGATCTGCAGAAAAATAGGGACATTATTTATATCTTTGTTTTTAAAAAGATTCAGTTTCGAAAATGACGTGTTACCAAACGTATTATGGAATAAGGGTACTTTTTTTTAATCTTAGAAGGAATTTCGTTAAAAGTAGTATCTGAGTTTAGCGAATTTTTAGCTTCTTTTGCAGATGTAGCTCGCAACATTTGAAAATGAGAGTTGGCAACCAACTGGTGGCATAAAACTTCAGTTTGATGATGTTGCTTTGCGCTGTGCTGTATGTGTGTGTGGTTTGTTCTTTCTTTTCGTGAATTTTTTTTCAGACATGGAAATGCAAGTAGGAATACAATAAGTGACAATACAGATTCCGCCATATAGTGGTTAATCACATTAATAGTTAACAAAGTTTTAAAGGTTGGCAACTGCTGCTTTAAAATATTCTCCTCGCCACTGAAAGTGTGTGTGAAGGGACAGTGGCGTAACGTACACCCCCGCAAACACCACACTGCGGGGGGGGTAGGGTTTTATGGGCCCTAAGCCTGACTGACACTAAGTACGTACCCTTTGTAAGATCCTGCTTGGGACCCAAAACCTGTCTTTGCGGGGGCCTAATATTCTCCGTTACGCCACTGGGAGGGGATATCATTTAACTCTACCTCACTTGATTTAAATCCGCGTTCCATTACCAATTTTTGAACTTAAATACATTCACAAAAAATTATAATTCAAATATAGGTAAAAGGGAGGACGGTTTCGCATTGTCAAAACTCAGGTACCTCCCTCCGCATTGTCAAAACTCAGGTACCTCTCTCTGGAGGGGGAGGGCAGGACAACAAAATTACTTGCGGTGATTGGTATACCACCTAAATGGTGCTGCAATTAAAAAGATACCAGACTAGGTCTGCAGTGGTAAAATACCACAATCCGCAGCCCCATAAGAAATTTAAAAAAAACTATAAATAAAAGGTTAGCAACGGTTTACTCAAAAGTATAAAAACAGCAGAATTGTTCAAAAGTTTACAAAAGGCTCATTATTTACAAATTTTAGGGGCATTGTCCATTTGATCAAGCATTGTACACTTTCTTAAATATACACAACTATCCAAAAAAGGCAATTTGCACACGGCATATAAAAAATATTTAAAAAAATCAACATCATTACAGACAGAATATCATTCTTCATCAAGAAAATCCATGTTTTATTTTCAGTTTTTCCAAGAACGAATCGAATTTAAAACAGATTCTTCAAAAAATTTCAAAACAACCGCTTTTTTTCCCTTCTCATTTTGAAATTGCGTTTTCGCAACTCGAAGTTTTCGCTAATCGCCTCCAGCGAAGTCAACATTCCAGCACCAATCAATACGTGAAATCGAGACTCGAAGGTATCAACGTTGCAAGGACAACAAACAAGGGGTGGGGTAAAAAAAAAATCCACCCTCTCCCTAAAATAGAGTCTGAAATGCAGGAATTTAATCAAAAGTCCACAGGGAGACACGCCTAATGCATTCATTCCCATACACACAATGGTATCTTTTTTTTCCAGGGGAGACAGAGAGAGACGAGAGGGGGTTTCACACAGATAAAAATAGCCAATAAATGTGAAAAAGAGCGAGAGAAAATAATAATAAAAAATATTCTTCTTCCCCCCAACCTGGCCAGCATCCAAAAGTCCTCGTGCCAGAGTATTGATCCGGCCTGCCCTGGCATTGGCCTTCAAACCCACAACACTGAGGTGAACTTTTCGACTATGTTGATATCAACAAGGGGATATTCACTAGTGAAAGTATTACTTGAAGATTGCATAATCCAGTCACACACATGTACAAAAAAAAATTCTTTCCAAAAATGTTAAAATCACAATATTATTGATTCACATCGAGCAAAATGTTTTCAATTATTATTCTAGAAAATAACTTAAGGCTGTCTTCGGCGTAATGTTAAGGAATCGGAAGCTTTTTTCAGATAAAAAAAAGTATTCCAGCATTAATACTATTTTCTGGCTTCTATATCCTGTAGAGCAGAGGTCGCCAAACTTTCTGACCTCACGGACCAGTAAATTCATAATTTAAATCCCACGGACCACTAATAGGATTTTTTTAAGAGTTAAATTAGTTTTTAAGTGTTAAGTGTCATTCTTTCGGTAATAACGAGCAAAAGATTCTGTAAGTGATTGAATTGCGTTTCAATATACATCTTAAAACATAACTTAACGTGATGAATAAGTATATTCCACACATTTTTTTGGGGACCAGCGAAATTTTCTCGCGGACCACCACTTTGGCGACCTCTGCTGTAGAGAGCAGCATATTTCATCATACTCCTCATTCTTATTCCATTTTTTCTGGTACAAAATGGGTTTCCCAGTTTTTCTCCTACACCGTAATGTTAAATAAGAGATATCCTACATATTAAAAAGTAAAACTAATTATTTAAGCAATAATATGAAATTTTATAAGCAAAAGTATGAATTACAATGTTGCAAAGTTTCACTAAAATTAAAATATTTTTCTGTCTGAAAATGTGCTTCACGTTTAGTTCAGGCCCTCGTACGAGAACATTTGGCGAAGACAGCCTTAAAAGACAAAACTTATTCAGCTCCATTTGATTGAAGTTGAGATTTACAAACATTGTGAGGTATAGTTGTGATGAAGAAAGATAATTCTAAGTAAATAAACTAATTACACAACTTTGATTCTCTTTCTCACTATTAAAGTACTTGATAATTTTTTAACGAAGTCTTAATTAAAGGGAAACCGACGTTTAGAAAATTATGAACAAAAATTAAATTATGGTCGTTTCTACACAAACTGTGATGCAGTGGCGTAACGGAGATTTTTAGGGCCCCCATCCCCCCTGCAAAGCCAGGTTTTGGCCCCAAGCCCAAATACGCACTTAGTGTCAGTTAGGCTTTGGGCCCCCTAGAATCCCTGCCATCCCTCTCCCCTGCAGTGCAGGGGTCGCGAGGGTACACGTTACGCCACTGCTGTGAAGCATTATTCATTAAACGAATTTTTTGACACTCGCCACAGGTTATGAAACCAAAAGCTTAAAAGTGTTCCTAGTTTTTGATTTTTAAAAGATGGCTGTGTGACGATTTGGGTGATGAGCAGCGATAGACTTAAGAAATTAAATTATTGATTTTTATTGTGTTAATATCTATTAATTACAATATTTACATTTAGATACAAATTATTCAAACTATTGAGTACTTCAATACTACAAAATATATTATTGGTGATGGAAGAGGCAAAACACAGCGTCGCTTTTCGAGTGTTTCCCGCGGTCTCCTCTTTCCACTCTCTTGGGAGTGGGGTGGTCTCTTCTTATAACTCGAATTGCACTTGAGGTTCGGCTCATAGGTGGAGCGTTGTTTTCCTCATGGCCATCGGTTGTCGGCGTGGTGTCAGATGAAAAAATACCGCAATATTTTAGGGGTGCACGTGTGGATATGAACGGCATAATGTTATCTGCATGGAAAGCCGATCTCTCAGCGGCGAGGCGGGAAAACGTTACAGCTGGTTGTTTGCTTATTAACATCGCTGTCTGAAGCAACATTGGCGATGGATTTCATAATTTTGAAACATGGTCGAGTGACGAGAATCGACATCTGAAGTGGCATTCCATTCTTCAAACTTCCACACCACGCCAATACAAAGGAACTGATGTCTAAAAGAACATCAGCTCCTCGACAAGACGGGGCATAAGATGGAAAGGAATAAATCCTTCTAGGATATGGAAATTTCGACTCGTTTAAAAACAAAATAATGATTTCAAGAACCAAGAAAGATAAAAATAAATGATTTGAAGCATTTCAGCGATCTAAATAATTAGAACGCATTGCTGGATTATATTTAAAATATTTTGCAAATCATAGACAAAATATTTATGCTTTCTTGAAATGAGTGCTTTTGGAGAAATGTATAACAATAAGTCTATTTCTTCAAAGTTTATTTCATGCATAATGTGCCCAGTGTAAAATAAAAACATTTCCTCTACAAGAGATATAATTTATTTTCAACGAAATGCCCCAAAATCTCACGAAATAAATCTCTTTTTTAGAATTAAAATATATTTGTTTGATGCTTGAATTTTGTTCAGTATAAAGAATATTAATTTCTAAACACTCCGCAATTAAAAAAATTAATTAGAAATTCTAGTACATATAAACTATACATTTTTATTGTATTCAATAGATCTATAAGGAATGTCATAATATGTGAGGATGGATTTGAAAATGAAGTATTAAAAGATTCAAATGTAAAAACATTGCTACCATTACTTTTTCTTTAAAGAAAGGAGAAATATTGGAAATCAAACACAAAATAAGCTCATTTTTTTAATCGACAAAAGCATTTTAGTTTTAACTTAAATATAAATTTTAAGAAAATATATATCTGTAAAATCTCACTGCATCATTCTTAAAATTTTTTCTACCCCCCCCCCCCAAAAAAATTCGTTTAGGTATTCGTATAAAAGTTAAAACTTTTCAAACTACCCCAGCAGGACTAAAATTAACTTGCAAATAAATGGGGACGGGGGGGGGGGAATCTTTGTACACTGGTTTTTAACTATAGCTTAATTGAAATTCTTCTAATGGCTTGAATTAAATAGAAATTATCGTGGAAAACCAAAAGGAAAAAAAAGTCTAAATCAATGTATTTTTGAGATATGGATGAAAAAATAATTTCATGAGAAATAAACTATCCATACAATAACACAAATATTCGTTAAAAATATGGCATTTAAATTTTTTTTCAAAATTAAGGTTTGTATATCTTCATTTGCTCCCCTTACTCTTAACTATATTTAAGGTCAACACTTTTTTTTACATCCATCGCTACATTTACATGCATTTAACTCATTTTAAACAATGATAAGAACGGAGTAAACATTCAATAATCCTCTAAATAACTTCAAGTGAAGGGTGAATAACATAACTTTAGCAAATGACCGCTCTTTTTTTTATGCCTCCTTATCAGATTTGATGTTGATTTTAGACAAAGATGGGACGGAAGACACTCGAGAAAGTAGGCAAAAGAAATTTACAATCTTCAATTGCGAGAATGCTGTTGATAAGCTCGCTGGCTCCTGATACAGATAAAAAAAACCAGAGTGTAGTGACTTAAAATATTTAGCTGTGAAAAGAAAAACATTTTTAAAGTTTTTATCTAGTACTTTTACTAAAAACTTTTTTTAAAAAATTAAAATCAATTAAAAAATAACAATAGAACATTTATATTGTACTTATATTATTTCAAAACATATAGCGTGAGTAACTGTTTGTAAACGGTGCACTATAAAGCAACACGTGGGCTATTGGTGACGGATCTTATACTTCTGAGTCAAGGTCAAGTGACGAAGACTACATCTGAACTGTTCCTTTTCCTACCACACCACGCTAACGGGAGCACTTAGAGCCTCGACAGGTTTAATATGCATCAGCGCCTCTACACGGCGGACCTTCAATGGAACCATGGCTTGAACTTGTAATACGTCGGCAACGAGTTCTTGTGTTGTGTGACCATAAGGCTACTGCGGCCAACACTCAAGATAGCAATTGTAACGATTCCCACCACACAGCTGTGAATTGGCTTCTTTATGGATATGAACCATACATTCAAGGAACCCCTGCAACCTTAAATTATTGCGCAGTCTTGCCTTGGATCGCCCCGGAAACCTTTGACACCCCCATAGAACTGGATGCAACCCAAGGATAAAGGGGGCCGTCCGCGGTCATTTCCGAGACCCTAGCGAGGGCAGAGAGAGAACGGGAGATGGTCTGGAAACTTCGTTAAGAGCGGACCCCAAAAAACTCCACCCTCATAAACAGAGAACTTGGACTCTAATAATCTTATGAATAAGTTTAATAACTTCAATGTATAATCTGTAAATAATAGCTGTGACGTAATAAACTAAATATTTAAATTAATCAATATCACGCTACCATTATCTATTTCAAATGTCCCACAATTAATAAATCGTAGCTGAATTTCAGAATTTGCTTAGACGCGGAATAGAAACAAATTTAACTAGCATTCAAGCTCAACAAGTAATCTCAAGCATTTTCACTAACCCATTTGAGACCAAAACATATAAATTTAGTATATAGCTCACAGCTTACTTTCGAGCACAATGCCAATGAAATATTAATTGTTAAAATTAGATAACAAAATGTAAGAACGTCAAAAGATGAGTTAAAGCGGAACAATATATATATATATATCGTCATTCTTCTATCTACCATTTATTCTGCTGACGTGAAAATACCTCGTTCCATCGGGGGAAGGAGAAAGCACGGAACCAGTTACTTTCATTACACACAAAAATGTGATAAAAAGCAAGTGGTTTATTTTTACAGAAACTTGACAGCAACATGCAACTCTTATCGCTGCCGAGTCATCTCTCTCATTAATGCTGAAGCACGCTCTACACTTTTTTGTTGTTTCCTCTCTTAATAGTTTTGCAGGGTTAAAAAAGGCATGTTCGAATTTCGAGATATCCCGAAAAGGACTAATTGAAAGATCACTGCAGTGTCCGCATGCGACGGTGTAAAATCGATGGTGCGGTTAATTACTTTTTCCCTTAACGACAGACATTCAGGCACCGGGCGTTTCACCTAAATATTCCTTTCCTTCGAATCACCCCTTTAAACAATTCCACTGAAGGTGGATTGAAAAGATTGATCGCTTAAACTGCGTGCGGCGGAAGCAGAAAGTCCAGTAAATCGCAACTTTTAGTAATTGAACAATTTATGCCGTAATCAAGAAAACCATTGCCTTCTTTAAATGCTTGCTTCTTTTTGAATTTGTGCACAATAATTTAACCTCCACCCCCACCGAACTCTGTGGAAAATTTGAAAATAAAAAAAAATTTTTTTTTGAAAAACAGATTATAAAATCTAGTAAATCCGTAGCCAAAGTATATATATAAAATCTTATATTTTTAGTTATCTTAATATATTCAGTAAATTTATCCAAATATTTCGAAGTAGTAGCGCACACATGAATTTTTCAAGGGGGAGTGTCCAGGGTCGAAAGTCCACCTTTCTTGTATCATGCTCCTTTTGATTTTGTCGATGTTCGGGAGCAAAATTCAGTAAAAAACTAATTATTGAATAAATAATTAGCATTAATTAATTAAATTAATCATTAATAGCAAATATTTACCGTAAAATCCGGCGAATAAAGCGCACTTTTAACACAAAAAATAAGACTGAAATTCAAGGGTACGCGTTATACGCCGGGTATGAAAATGAGAGCTCTAAAAATGAGAAAAAGAGATAAGCAAAAAAAAAAAAAAGCTTGACACTATGCATAAATCAAAATATGTTTCTTTAAAAGAAATGACATTCCCAATGAACTTGATAAGTAGTATTTCTAGAAGTATACTATTTTTCAAAGATTTTTGCGATAATACCTTGAATAAATGACTTCAAAACATAAGAGCATTGCAAGCATGCAGTTCAGAATTCCTTGTAAAAAGTGGGTGCGCGTTATACGGCGAATATACCTAAAATCAAGTCACAAATCAAAAAATGCTGCTTGAAAGTATAGGTGCGCGTTAAACTCTGGTGCACGCTATACGCCGGATTTTACGGTAATTAAATTTTACGTACTATATACTTAGAATTATAATCAATCGGGAAAAAAAATCAAGGACTTGGGCGGGGGTCCGGACCCCTAGGACACCTCCCTTGTGTGCGCCACAGTTTCGAAGGTATTTTACTACTATTCACTGTTAAAACATTCTAAGGCTTATACTCTTTCTCTAGGCTGGGATGTCAGGAAAATGTAAATTATTTATTTTAAAATTTTCAATGCGCGTTTTAAAATGTTCAATGAAATATTTAACGGATAACATCAGGAGTCAAGTAACGAAAACGACACTTCAGCTGGCATCTCCTCTTAGAACTTCTATTCTATGCCAACAGGAAGAGTTTGAGCCTCGACAGATTTAACTTGAGGGTCTTCAGTGGCACTAGGACTCGAACTACGAGTCCGTGACCATGACCACTAGGCGAGAAAGGCCACTTACAGTTATTTGAAATTGATTGGCATGAATGTGATTAATGATATAATTTGCACTAGTAAATACATACACATATATAAAAACATAAAGATTATCGATATTAGGACTTTTTTTTCGGCATTTTTTTTTTTTTTTGGCGCCTTTATCGGGCGATTCTGTGCCAGTTCTGGCGACCCTGATTCCCCTTGTTTTCCAGTCGGGTTCCGCGGTCTTTTAGTTTTATGGCAGATGGCAGATTTTCCAATCAGAGCAATGGTTGTTTAAAAAAAAAAAACTTTCTAGAACAATTTTAATTTCTATGGGATTCTCTCTAACATTCTTCTTTTCCTTTTGGATTCCCAACTGTTTGACATAGTTATTGCCGGACAAAATTCACTGCCCTATACTTCCTATTATTTCTTAATAGTTTTATATATATGATTTATTTAGTAATAATATTTATTTAATATTATATTTGTGATATTATTTATTAATTATATTTATTAAAGCTTATTTTTAGTTATTGACTAGGTTGAATATTCTTTCATTATTAGGTTGTATTTCAATTCTTTTATTATTATTACCTTATTTCTTATTTCATATTATTTATTAATATTTCTTTTTAAATACTGATAACTTAATTATTGATTAGTTGACTTAATTATGTCATTATTAGGAACAAAGTACCGCGTTTCGTGTCGTTTCAGAAGGGGGAGGGGGGATTTTGCAACCCTATGCTTTCCTTGGCAACTAATGTCGCCAAAAAGAAAATTTGCGATTTTTCAAAAAAAAAGTCCGAATATCGAACTTGTTCCAAACATAATAAATGGAATAGAAGCAAAAAATGTTCAAAAACATAAATCTGTATATGATACTAAAAAATAGTACAGTTCACAACATGTACCCGTTCATTTGTGGAAAATTGTTGCCACGTAAAATGAAAAGTTAATATTTATTTATTTATTTTTTAAAAAAAGAATTCGTAATGGTAACTAAAAATGAAGAGAAGCATTAATAAATAGGAAATGAAATTGGATAGTAAAAGGCATAAATTTGCAAGAGAGTGCGGTGTGCAGTTCCCTTTCTCCAGTAACACAATAAAAAGGAGCCCTCTCAAAGAAGAGAGCGACGCAAGGTCGTCTGATGGAGAAACCATTTCTCCTCTTGGTCACTCGACACTCATGAAAAACCAACACCATCTGACAGAAAAGGGGAATGAATGAGTCAGGGTGCTTTCTTTTATTATCGCATACCTTTCAGGAAGATTCTCCCCTCCCCCTCCAATGAAGTCCCTCACCCATTCACATTTTTTTGAAAAAGCGGGAATTTCCGGAGGATATCCAATTTGGTTGAAAAGCAGTTATAACACAAAGCATAAATAAAAGGACTCTGCACGTTCTATGAATGAATAAATGAACTGTTGTGCACATACCGCCATCGTAAGAGATTTCTATGAAGACACTGGTATTCAAGTTAGAATATCCCTTAGATGTAATAAGTAAATGCTTAGTTGAAATGACAATCGAATGTTTCTATTCACATAATCAATAATGGATGAGAAAGAATTCTTATTTTCATATTAATTTAAGCAAATGGAGTGTTTATGTTGAGTTTAATTACTGATAGGGCCACAATTAAGAGTATGTATGCAATCAAGCGTCATCATAAGAAGTATAAAATGACTCATTAGTCTGAAAAATTGAATAGATTTTAATACTTATCAATAAACAAAAATAATTAAAGCGGGGTTTATACATTTTTCTCATAAATTTTAGTTTAAATATTTAATGGCTAAGTCATAATAAAATTGTCTTACGATTTATTTACTATTATAAATGAATTTTCCATTAACATGGTACCAAAATTTTAAAATTTACGAAGCGGGCATGCTACCTCGAAGCCACCGGAGCAGACTCTAGGGAGAATATTATATGAAATATTTTACTTTCATTACTTTCTTTACTAGAGATCGGGATGAAAACATAAAATGGCAAAAGAACAATGGAATTGAAATTACAGGCAAGATTTTTGTGATAAAATATATCCTCTCTCTCTATTAATTATCTTGCAACTTGTTTGATTTCTGATCTAGATCAAAAGAGAGAAAGTATATAATTGATTAATTTCTTTTCTTAACCAACAAATTTTACTGTATAGTAGCAAACACAAAAAATATAATTTCTACAGATTCCTAAAATATAAAAGATTAAAAACTGCAGGACAAGCTTCAAAGCTGCAAACGGAACTATCGTAAATAATGTATTCTCTGCTCATAAACCTTCGAGGTACATCTTCCAAAGCTGTCAAGATAAAAACATCAAGAAAGTTGTAGAAATAAATGGGTAGGCAGGGGCAAAATGAAGAAGGAAGGGAAGATGTCATAGACCATTAAAGTAAATAACCGGAAGTGTCCGCGTGGCAAATAGGCAGCCCACCCCCGTCAGGCGAAGCACTCGGCGACAGGTAAACAACATGAAAAGACTGAAAAGCATCCTGTGCAAAAAAAAAAAACATGTATCGCTTGGAGGTACACCGTCTTTCAGTCACACAGCGAGTCCCAAGAGGTGCTACTTCCCCCAGAGCATCCAAAGAATGAGATTCTTTTTGATCGGGGTTCTTTATCTTGCGTGGAACACGAGGGTGTGGAGGGCGCTAAACTTTGGAAGCATATATAAGAGAGAAAAGATCAATACTAGCGGTTTGGAATCACTAGTTCATCAAAAATATCGATTTTGCCATAAAACAGTTTTAAAGCGACGTGCGCCGAAGATATAGAGAAGAGAATCGAGAATAGAGAGAAATATTGAAAGTGACTTTTGAGGAAGGGAGAATGCATTAATGAGATAGGATTCAACGCAGCATCCAAAGCTTTTATGAGATTGTTGAATAACGTTTCACTCTCAAGGATAATAAAAATTACGTAAATAGTGATTTAAAGCGACATGGAAAGTATACTTGTAATGCAAATGAATTCAGCAAATGAAATTAAATTATGCATGGATGAAACTGTGTATGTATGCATGGAAAATAGCAGGATCGAAACAAAAAATAAATAAAAATTTAAAGAAAATGGGGCTGTTGCCTTTATTGATGTGGCTAAGTTTCCCTATAGGCATGTTCTTTCTATCTGAAAGTGCTTTTGCTAATTCCACCCATTTTGAGATCGTGCTACAACTTTTGAATAAAATTAGCACAAGTACAAAAATCCTCCTTTCTGTCAGTTTCGTTTTCAACGATTATAGCTTAATAACTTCATAACATTCACAATGCCCCCTTTTCGTCAAAATATGAATACATCAAGAATTTTTCAATAATACGTGATGATAAACTACTTTTGAGACGAGTGCAATTCTTGTTCTATTTAGACTCGAAAAATGAGCTTTATTCGTCTCTCTATTAAAAATGGTAATTACTACGACTAAGCCATTATAATTTTTGGTAAACTGAAAATGTCCTGTAACAGCGTGGCACAATATTGCACTAGAAGGCTTGACACATAGCACACGATAGACTAGAAAGAGGGCGCTGCTGTGAACTGGTTTTGGCCATTGAGCGGGAAGGAAAGAAGGTAGTCTCGAACGTGAAAAATGGAGGACGATGCCTGTAATTCCCTATGCGATTTATAATTGTAAATAGAGTTGTAAATATAGTAATGTGTTTGAGAAGAAAATAATAAATACGGTAAATCCGGTTAATTTGAGTGATGATTAATTCAACAAGAAGACGATCTTACAGTCCATATTTGTATTTTATAAACTGTTAAAAATTAGTTTCAGATATGACCGAAAATTAATATATTCTTCCTTTTCCATTTCAAAATACCTGACTAAAGTAGATTGTATTATTTGGTAGCAGTGCCAAAAATTCTAATTAATAATCTATAATGTACAAACTTTAAGTTCAATTTCGGTCATTATATTTATGGTAATTTCAAATTATTTAATCATACAACCATGTAACACAATGGACTATCCACAGGGTCTATCCTCTCTAACTTGGGGTATTTTTTTTTTTTCATCTGTCAAGTCAAATTAGCACTTAAGGCTAAAAAACGCAACACCACAAATGAAAACTATTACCGAATAATGTATAAATAGTCGACGAAGTAGATTATTAGAAATAATAGTGGATGATTATTGGTGATAATAGACGCTTGTGGATGATATTACCACATAATTCGTGCCAAAAGAACATATAAGAATTGTGATAACTGTTCACAGATACAGAGCAAACAACTACTCCCATTTTTGAATGTCCAGCTATTGTTGCTGCTCTATAAGAAATAGGAGTGTTGTTTTCGTCAACAAACCTCTTGTGGATAATATTGAATAGGCACGGGCCCGTGGTACTGTTTGATTTGGTCCCACCATTTGATCATCACCATTAATCATGCCAGTAAAATGTTTGCGTAGCCAATATTTTGTCATGTCTGAGGTGTTCCATTTCATTCAGATAAGTACAAATTGATTCTTAACCCTTTAGCTTGTCTTGTCTGCATACCGTGTAGTACTTTTTAGAAATTAATAAAAATAACCTTTATTGTGTGTAAATTTTGCTGCAATCATTTCCAGTTTATAATTCATTGCTTTCTCCATTCATGCTGCGTTGGGATCCCCCTGGGAATCAAGCTAATGAGCGTGGATCTTCACCTCAACCAACACGAGGAGGTACCGCCACAGCTAATACACCAAAGGCCAAATTTAGAGAGATCAGGAATTAAAAATTGTGGTCATGAATAAATTTGAAAAGTATTTCATTTTTTAACCCATTTACTCACTCGGGTATCTACAATCTATGCAGATATAACAAGCCTTTAATTGTATCAAAGAAATTATTACCAAATTTACTTCCACCACAGAAAAAATAAGATATCTTTTGCAAGCAAGCATTGCTAAATGTTTAAGACACGGCAAGATACGAAAGCATCTTCGACAAGTATCCACCCTAAAACAATAAATATTGATCATCGATCACCTTAAAAAAGACTGTCAACTCCGCCCACAACAATCTACTCTCCTGTTCACCCAAATCGGAGAACAGTGGACACTGAAGCAACAAAATGTCCCTCCCTTAAAGAGACAAATGACTTTGTTCGTTTCTTTATGAGCTCTTTTAAGTCCACAGAAAGAATTGAAGGCAAGTGGGTCATGGTTTCGGGAAGATCAAAGATTGAGCGAAAATCCATCCTGGTCGATAGCCGGGAGTATCAAATGAGACCAGGAGATAATCCGCAAAATGGGAACAGAAAGGAAGGGAAGAATCATTAATCCCCATTTGTCCTTTCATCCTGGTGTTTCCTGGGAGATGGGGAGGGGTATTGCAATCCTAAAAGACAATGGAGGAAATCAAAAGGAAGGGAGAAATTCAGAGGGATTAGCTCATTCTTAATTGGAAGTGTTTGACGACCATCCATTCTTGTGATCCATTCTTCAGAATAATGATAAGATTGCTTCAAATAACTCAAAATATAATTCTGGTATGAGTATTAAATTAAAATGATTGTTTTAAGCTACTGTTGATGGTTGAAAAGAAAATTTAACCAGGTAGGTATAACACAAATTTTAAGAAAAAACTTGACTCTAAGGAATCAATTTTAACACACAATGTTACTCGCAAACATTATCCCCCTTTAAATAACAGTTTCGTTTTGGTGTCTATTCAAAACAAATAAGTATCTCTTATCTTTTGAAGTCTAGATTATTGTGTGAATGGATAATAAAAGCTGGGAATGAAAGTAATTAAATAAAGTTAGCAATTAAACTCACTTAAAAAATGTAATACATCTTACAAATTTAGATGCAACGGAACATATTTATGGATAAGAGTAATAATATGGTGAAAAGATGAAACAGAATTCGGTACTGTGTCTGAAGATATTAACGTAAAACGAATATAGGACGAGCATTTCCTGTGATCCAATAATGAAAGTTCATAAGGTATGTCACTTCTTTTCAATACACGGTATTTTGATATATGGGGGGTCTACTTTTTTTTACGCATTTGTTCCTGATTTTTTCAATTCCTACTATTAGCTCGCACTGTCTCTCTCTATATATTTATTTATTTACATATTTGTATATTTATTTATCTTGGTGGAATTTTCAATCGTTAATAAAATACATTTTAAAGCGCTGAATTGAGCAGAAATTTTATATACAGGATCATTTTGGATGACAATACAATAATTTAATTATAATTAATAAAAATGAATTGATTAAAACTAATTATTTAAAGAATTACAAATACAGCCACGTTGGCGACTTAGCGACTTGTGTCAAAACTTGAAAAGGTTTTTTTCTCAAGTGTTAATGTATTCAGTTAGACTGAAATTAAAAGGACAATACGATACTTTAATGATAATTAAAAAAAAAACTAATAACCACTTAATGTTGTGATTCTGTCCTATGTATATACATATTTATATTAATTGTAACTATTTCATAAAAAAAAAGCTAAAATAAAAATTTTCGTTGTTGATCCAAGTAGGAATTGACTCAAAAACTATTTTTTTATATTACTTGTTTAAGTTATCACTTTGTATCTTGTGTATATAATGCACAACCGTAAATTTCGATCTTATATTTTGTGTTAATGGTACGTGCTATACGAAGGAAAAAACAGTGTAATTTTTTAAAGAATCTCTCTCTCTCTTGCTTATTGTACGACATTCAACACACAAAATTTATATTTCATACTCTGCTTCCAACATAATGAATGCCCGTAAAGGCATCGCAAATCTAGAGCTCTCAAAGAAAGAGCATTCATTCATCAAGACTAGCGTGGACTACAAACTACAGCAATTGCATGAAAAACTGCATAAATAATATTTAAAAAAAAGGTTATTCGAAAGAGCTCCCTGCATCTATCTAAATAAAGGTCTGACACGCAGAAGCCCATTCCTGGAGGCAAACATACGGTAATTTCACAAGAAAGAAGAAATACGAGCAGGTATATATCCAGAGTAGAAATGGGAAACAAGGGAGGCTTCACGACTACCATTCGTCGCCCCCTTTTGAAGAGAGGAAGGGGGAGTTAGAATTACGCAAAGGGGAGTTGGGGTTCCTTTTATTGCCCTCTTCTCCTCCAGCTATGAACCGCAACAAATAGGCAGCCATATGTGTGAAGCGCGCCACCAAAGAACTGCAAACAGAAGGGGACAGGCTGGAATCTATGAACAAAAGTTTCATTGCCAACGATCAGGAAAATGCGATGGATTGTGTTTAAAAACATTCTAAAAGAGTACCAAAAACAATAAAAGAAAACTCTCTCTTTACCCTAGAATGTGATTTAGGTTTCTTCATAAATTAACCACATCGCTTATCTTATTTTTTTTAAAAAATTCAAAGTTTAACACAACGCTCCGTAAAATATCAAACATGACAGTGAAAAGATAAGCATGTTAAAAATATTGGAAGCTCGTATTGGCATGTCACGTAATGAAAGACAGGGAACATTGCAGGACAAATGTTGTCATAAATATTAATGTATTTATTCTCTTGTGACATTGATTATATATCTTCTACGTCACTTTTCTCTTTGACAGAAGTTATATTTAAAAAAAAAACATTAATCGCGATTTTATTTACTTGTGTACTTTTAAACTAAATTTGTAATTCTCTCTTGATGGGGGAAAGAAGCGAAATCTCTTCTTAAAAAAGGGGGGTGTTTTAATAACAAACATATGAACGTGAAGAGGGCACGGGGAAATTTCCTCGGGGAAAATATAGGGAAAAAGAGTTATGCATTCAAAAAAGTCCGCGTAACGCCGGGCTATGCAACTAGTAATTCTTAAATTAAGTACCATGTCACGATATGTATATATACTTTCTTCCGCATGAGAATCAAATAAATCATTACAAAATATTTCTGAAAAAGTTTCTTTTTAAAAAAATTCGAATACGATTATTTAAATACATAAAGCAAAATAATGGATAACACCATTTAAAGATAAAATACTTTTCAACTTCTCCAAAGGAAATACTATACTACTAAAAATTTTAAATAAAAAATCAATAACAATACAGTAAAAAAAAATTAAACTAGGTAAAAACTGATAAAATATAAGCTTATCAATTCCCTACCCTACTATTCAAAATTTTTACAGTATTCTCTCCACAAAACTCTAGAATTATAAGCGGAATTAATGAGAAAAGGAAATAAATCTTAATCTATATTCAGAAATTGCTTCACACTCTGTTTTCGGCGCAAACGTAATTGAAGGTTAACACACACCCACACAAGTGAATTGCGGTTTTATGCTATGGACAAAGAGGATTTCCCCGGTAGTTATGGTCAAAGATGAGCAAATAAAAGGAGTGGAGATCATCACCAAATAAGACTTCTGTGATACTGATGGCCATCCCTAACCTAAAGGATTATTTCTTAAATGCTCACCTATCTATCAGATAAAAGATTTACCAAAATTCGATATAAGGGAACTTTCGTCTGCCGTTCAATCGAAATTTTATTCCTTTTTCGAATATTTTGATTTCAGATCTCGGTAAAGATAATTAAAAATATTTTCCGAAATCGTGGTGAGGGGATTCAGATAAAAACTTCTTATCCCTTCTCAGGTGTACTTTACAGCACTTCCATATCACATCTGAGAAGGTAATTTGAAATTCAAAAGGATTAACAAACCTAAAATGGTCGGTAGACAGAAAATGTTGCTTACCAATGTACAGATGTGGCTTACGTTGATTTGCAAAAGGTAATAACTCAATTAAAGTTGTCATTTATATTGTAATATTCCTTTGTAAGAAAGCTAACAGAAACATGGAATGTAAATGGTTTTACGACAAGCAGAATTTTTCATGATTTGTCCCTCGCCCATGTAATCATTTGTCCATTCTTTTTAAATGTATGGATCCTTTTCAAATGCATAACGACTATAAATGATGTGTGTTCCTCAAATCACTTTCCTATCAATTCCATTAAAAAGTGAAAACCAAATATCGCATCAGCGCTCCTCACACATATACAGTAATTCTGAGTTATGTGTGTGTGGCCCAATGACAACAAGGACCTTCATACCATAACAAGTATCACCCGATTCCATTTCATGAGCAGCAACCAATAAATATCCACACGATTGGTCTAAAAAAGGATCGATAAACAAAACTGTTAAAGATGATTTAAAAACTGGTTTTAGAATTACTCCTTTCCTTCATTTAAAGGGAAAAGTTATAGAATTATTCGTGATTTTTCTTGAAATTTTCTTCAGTAAATATCTTTTTAACGAAGTTTGCAAATGTTCAGCTAAAAATATACTGAATATAAACAAAAAAATTCATTATTTTCTATTTATCTTTTGAAATAAGATTTACTTTAACCTGTAATATGTATTCGATAAAATGACACTAATTGTATTCAGTCTCAATAGCAATGCTTCCTTCATTCATGCTATTTCATTTATTAGAATAAAACAAACATTTAATAATCGGAATAACGCCCATCCGGTATAGTGGTTAGTGGTGTTGACCTGCTATGCCGCTGGGTCTGGGTTTGAATTCCGTGTAAATGTATAGTGCCTATGCGGCTTGCTGTCACTCCTAATAGCCATCGAACCGCAAGTCCTCCCGTGAGGTTGGTGGAAGGGGAAGATATTTGAGAGGCCCTTGACCACCTCCAGGGTGTTCTCCCACAAAATTGGGGTGGAATCCAGCCAAATCGTACTGTCAACTGTATGGTGCTACGGTTAACGAAGGTCGTATATCTAGGCTTTTACCACGATGAATTTCGTGGGCTTCGATCTGATACCATTAGACAGATGGCATTAGCAGCAATAATCGGAGAGAGAGAATTCTGTCATTTAATATTTTATCATGATCGTTTAAGTCGTAATAATCCAGGAGTCGTTAGTTTTCAATACTTTTAAAAAATTGCTTGTGTTTAAAAGCTTTTAATAATTTATCTTGAAGAAGCAAAATTTCATCACGTTAGTTCAGTGAATCAATCGTATTAATCTTTACGTTGTTCATCAAAATTTGAGCCCAATATTAACATAAATATCAACTAAAGCGAAAAAAAATTCCTGTTTTTATTCCTGAGTAGTCGTCAGCAGCACTTGTATGGCTCTGAAACGATGCTATTCTAGAGCCATACGACAGGAGAGACAGTGAGAATTTCCATATATTTATTTCTTTTTTCGATCAACGCAACGGATCTTCAAAAACCTAATATGCAATTTCAAAATTAATTTAGATACGACGTTTTTTTTTGTCTCAATAAAAGAACAATTTTACAAATATACAGTAAAAATTAGTTTCGAAAGATAAGTATCAGGAGATCCATGATAATAACAGAAGAGGGTATAACACGAGGACGTCGCTACCGCCATATTAAATGCCGGGATCCTTAAAATGGGCGTCCCAGAAATTTTGATACAGGATCCACACAGGACTAGCAGGACGTCAGTGGTATAATAGCTATATGCAGAAGGGTATATAGCTGTATTGGTATACGTATAATGAAAAAAATAAAATTGAAGTCAATCCAAAGGATGCAATGAGATCCAGTCTCTTCAAAGCAAGATGCCGCAAAGTTGGTCTATTTTGAGGCGACCATCATACATATTAATAGCAAGGGGAGAAGTGCAATTTGTTTCATACAATATGAAGAAGGTGGTCCAATTCCGGAAGGAGAATCCGAAACTTTATTTGCGAGAGATATCGTATAGTATCATTGGATGCCTGACAGCTGGGATATCGATTCTGAGTACATATTACCCTTGGGATTTTGTGTGAGTGACGGGGTATGTCCGCACGGACAAGTCTTCCTCCCCAAAAACATTTCGCTCTTGCTTTCTCTATATAAACAAAAAATATATATTCAGGCGGTATATGATTGGGGAAGAGCTCTTTTAGCGTATTCACGGGATTTGCAGGGAATGTTACAGATTGGGGCTACCGTTCTGGGGGGGTGCGTGACATAAAAGCATTAGACCCTCTGGGACAGATGAAGTGGGGAAATCGGGGTGTTATCCGGGATGAGATGTTGGAGGGTTAATCCTCCCTCCCCCACCTCCTTTTTTTTCTGTTTCAGACACGAAACAGAAAAATAATTGGAAACGTTCTACGTTACAAAAGAAATTTTTCGGATTTCTAAAAACTAATTTTTGCAATGTCAGCAGCAACTATAAAAGCAATAAAACTGTAAAGAAACCGTAACAACCAGAGTTCTATAATGAAGCCCAGGTGTCAATTTTGCAAAAATTATCCCTCTCCATTGAAAAAAATAAACATCAATAGCATCGTATTCTGAACTGAAATATATTTTAGCATATTTTCATTTCCCTCAACTATTACGTATTTAGTTACATTCGAATATACAGGATGCCCATAATTTATCCATTGGATAAAAATAAGTTTTAAGGTAACTTAATTCGGAATTGTGATTTTCAAAAAAAAGTATATAAATGGGTTAATATATAGTTATTTTAGAATATACGCATGAAATTGTTTTAAGACTATTATTACAAGAAAAATCATTTTAATGCAATCTTTTGGCAAAAAATGGAAGAAATAAAAACATTTTCAAAACATTTTCGTTTTATGTGTGAAAAGTGTTTCTATAGTAAAATTTTCCCTACATATAGCTAAAACTTCTACACCGAGGTTAAACTAGGATTTTGATATATATAATAAAGAAGTGTGGATATATTAATACTTAAATATATCAGAAAAGAGAAATTTTAACAAAAAAAACACCGCTTATTATTTTGATTGATCGTAACTCTGAAAATGGTGTGAATTTTTCAAAATTCCTAGTCCAGTCCCTTTATAGAAGTCCCAGCTGTATATCGGCAAAAAATTATTATTATAGAAGTAGTTTTCATAAAAGGAGAATAGTTTGAAAATATATCACCAAGGGACGAAGCAGTACCAATGATACGGGGCCCCAACATGTGTAACTAAAGTCCCACTAACAGGGCTTTCATATCAGAAAAAGGGCCCTCGAAGGAATTTTGATACAAGGCCCACACTGAACTAGCTACGCCAGTGCTATCACCCATCATTTTTTGGATTTAAGTTGTTTTTTCCCCTCATCATAGTATTTTTAAAGCAATTACATATGTATATTGCTAATATACATGTAGACATTAAATATCAAAAAAATATTGATTAATACCTTTTTCCAAGATAGGATTCCGAACGCGGCCGGTCACTTTATATAATACAAAATAAGAAAAAATGAAAGAAAGGCTGATTGAATTTTATTTAGCAGTTCAAAGAATTTTATATTAATATACTTTAAGACAATCGTCATCAGACGCTCGAAGAATGTCAAGTCATGATTACATTATACACACCCCGTACATCTCACTCCGAAATTGTTATGAAATTAACAAGTATTTCGCCATAAATACTCGACATTTTTGTTTAAATTTTCGAGGTGTTTCTTCATAAAATGTTAATGCGTATGTATGTCAAAAACACCCTTTTAAATTGTACTTTGTAAAACACAATGTGGTAATAAAGTGATACAAATTGCAAAGAGAACACGAATGCATATTAACCCAGGCGGGTAAAAAATTGCGAAGAGCAGCATAGAGACAAAAAGGAAATAAAATGTCAACCCTGCTGCAAAAGACGTCATAATCGAGTGCAGCTCAGAGTGGACCCGATTCGAGCGGAAGTGCAAGCAGGATGCTCCAACTGACACACTCTTCTTTATCTTCAATTGCCACTTTTAATATCACTCGATTTTAAAAAAAAAAGTTGTCCTATACATGTTCTAGAACAGAGGTGTCCAACCCTAATGACCTTAAGGGCCACTTCGGAAAAATATTATAATCTCGTGGGTTGCACATAAAAATATGTACATTTATATCAGATTTGGAAACAAAAAAAAAAAACATTTATTGGAGTGAAAATTTAAAACAAAATGAATTATTATTATTGTGTTCATTATTTTTCAAGTATACAGACATATATTACATAAACATTATTATATTATCTAATAATGCAATGATCAAATAATGTTTAAAATATTACAGTTTCCCATTTTCTCGAAAATTACGGAGTTTCTTTTGAATTGATCTTTCGTTACTCATTGTTGAAATTTGATTGTACTGTCATTCTCAAACGATTAAATATACATTGCCTTTTATCTTGACCGTCCTGAATAATTTTTTTATACTTTAAAAAACATCTCTGACTGCCTCTTGTTTTCTGGGCACTCCAAACAGAAAAGGAGGAGAAATGAAAGTCGCACATTCAGAGAATCATGTACCATCCATAGTAAAGGATATGCATAATGCAATTCGGAATTTATTATAGTAAAATCAAACGTAACTGTTTGATAAAATATAAATCTATTTCAATCTAAAGGACGTTTCTATTATCAAAAAGGATTTATTTTAAAACAAGAACAGTTGACAGGCAAATACATTGCAGATATATATATATATATATATATATATATATATATATATATATATATATATATATATATATATATATATATATATATATATATATATATATATATATATATATAAATTTCCCCTTAAATAAATTTCAAAATGAAAAAAAAATTTAAAAACCTGATATTTAAAAAGACTTTAAAAAGAATCGGCGGGCCACATGCGGCCCGCGTGTTGGACACCCCTGTTCTAGAATAAAGAATATTACGGTAGAAAATTTATAATTTTCATTCTTAAGAAATGAAAAGCTTTACCGCTATTATTTAAAAGCTACATATTTTTCAAATATTAAAGCACTTGGCATTAACAAGCAATTCATACAAAAACGGAAAGGAGTAAGACTTTGGAAACACATTTTTCATCTTAAAACCTCGGTTCAAAATTTAATCATGATAGATAATGATGAAAATGCGAAGTTACTAAGAATATAAATAATGCAATATAAGTCTCATAAAAATTAACCACAAGAGCCACCCATAGCTAATTGTTAAGATAACAAAGATTAGAAATTGTACCATACGCTCACGAGTATCGAAAGAAAGAACAAATTAAAATCAATCACTTGCGCTATTTTTACACAGAAGTGCTGATAAAATAAAATTATAATAATCTGATAATCTAATTCAAACATTATATCCTAACTTTGTGACACACAGACACACACAATACTTAAGTTATTTACAAATACATCTTTAACGACCCGAAAACCTTTGTTTTCTATGTCTTTGTACCTTTACAGGTTTCGTGATTTTTTTACATTCTGACACTTCCAAGAGAAACAAGAATTATATAGCCTATTTGAAAATGGGCTAACATCATGACGGTCACGTGATGAATTCAATCACGTGTTCTCAATGCAATTCAAAACTGACACTAGACTTCCTGTTGTTGCACTAGTAAAGTTCAGAAAAAATTTCAAATTTGATAACTGAGATGCTCAAATGTTACAATTCTTCAAAATCTTTTTCGAAATCACAAATTATTCTTACATTATGCGTGTATTTTCAAATCAAGTGTAATTCGTTTACCTATGATCGTCATTACTGTTGACAAATTAGCACATTTTAAAAGAAAGTTTCTGCAAAAAATAAAAGTTGGCAACAGCGAAGAGGTGAACCGATTGGCTGAAAAGACGTGACTGCATTTACCATGTGACTATAGCGTCACATGATTTTATGAACTGATAGGTAGGCAACACGTGATTGTCGTCCTCATATGATTATGACATCCCATGAATTTAACCCATTACCAATAAGAGTTGCATTTAAATTTACCTTAATACGTAGTGGATAAATATTTCAAGCGCTATTTCATGTGTAATCCAAACATTAATTCTGTGTGAACAATTGTTAAGAAAAAATAGAATTCAAATAATTAGTTTGAAAACTATAGACCCTCTTTTTTAATCATCCATTGCATTTGAAAAATAATTAGTTTCTGTTTCCATGTCATAGAATAACAAATAAAAATTAGAATTTACGGCCGGAAAACGTTTCAGCTATTTTACTGTAATCCCTTTCGTCTCATTCCTTCTTTGATTGAGTGAGTGAGTGTGCAGAACTGCCATATGTGAATTTATTCATATTGCATTTTCAAAAACAATCTTTTTAACTCTCCTGACAACTTCTTATCAAAACTAACTGCGTACTTTTTAAATGCTGACAATACACGAAAGAATGAACATAATACCAAAACATTCGCATACCCCCTTCCCTTACCCCTTTAGTAGTAAAAAAAATTAATTTTTTTTTTCAGTCTTCCAAAAGAGGGAGGAGGGCAAACATAGCTTTTAAGAGAAATTATTTTCTTCATCCCTGTAACCTAAACGCGGCTGGAATATCGTTACGCAAATTTGGCTCCTTCCTTGTCGCAGGGAGAGAGCAGGGGATCAATTCTTGGATGACGACCAACGCAGAAAAGGAGGGGCGATTCCAGAGCACTTCGCTGCGATATTAGAACGGAGATTTTTCCATTAAGCGCCACCGGAACATGTTTGCCCGTGATTGATATATCCATAATTCGATTCTGCGAAGCGGAGAAGAAGAACAGATGACACTTTTGCCTCACGAGGGATGAAACGACGCGCATTTGAATAGGATTTGGGAGAAGATAGGATAATGGGTACAGGGAGTAGAACTCGAAGAATAGGAACACTTACCAAGAGATGTGGAAGATATTTCAAAAACTACAATATTCGAGAGAAACTTAATGTTAAAACAGCATACATGTAAAACAAGTGTAAATAACGCTCATTAAAATGAACTTGTGGAACCTAGCAACAATAAAATACACCGATGCGAATTATTTTACCTATGTCTGTAAGCAATTTAGAGCGAATCTCTTCAGTGACATTGTCAACAAATATTAGAATTTAATTTGATTTGATTGTCTTTCGCAGACGGCTAGATTCAAAGTAAGGAACTTTGTGTTATTACATTCTCCGTTTACCTTTAAAGTAGTGAAACTCGCAAATACACTGAAGTGTCACTGAATTAGGGATAGCAAGGGCTATGCAAAATGTGTAGCGCTGCGTATCATTTATGCGCAAGTGAGGGCACTGTGGTAACTGTGGCTGTACTGTTGTGGTGTGAGCACGTACTGTGGTTGTTCTGAATTAGTTGTTGGAAGACGGCTCAGGAGTATTGTACGTAGCCAGCGAAGCCAAACATTAGCTAAAATTACCACTCAGTTGATTGACGATGCCAGTCGTACAGTCAGTAAATAGATTGTGCAACGCTCGTTTCACCGTATGGGTTTTGGGAGTTGTCGACCTAAGAGCCCATTGTTCAATGCTCGCCATAGGGCTGCACGTGTTGAATGGGCAAGAGAGCAGAGACTAGAGTATAGAGGACTGGAAACGAGTAGAAGGAATGATGAGTCTCGATTTCAACAACTTAAGGCCGACGGGAGGATGAGAATATGGCGTCAGGCTCATGAAGCCATGGATCCTGCATGCTAGTCTGAAACTGTACATGGTCTGGGGTGTTTTTTCGTAGCACTGCTTGGGATCTCTGATGTGTGTACCAACCTATCTCAATGCAATTCGGTACGTAGAGTTGCTGGGTGATCATCTCCATCCGTTTATGTTGTTCTATTATACGCACGATAATGTAGTTTTCCCAGCAAGACAACTGTACCTCTCACAAGTCCCGGTTGGCTACTGACTGGTTGGATGAGCATTCCTCTGATTTTTCTGTCACAAATTAGCCTCCTAGAAGTACAGACTTAAATCCTATTGACCATTTTTGGGTTGTTTTGAAACAAGGAGTGAAAGGCTGTCACACAGCACCAACGAACCTCACTGAATTGTGGACAGCTTTAGTCAATATTTAGCAAGTCATTCACATGGAACGTTTCCAGAAACTTAATGAATTTCTGCCTCGTCATGTGACAGCCGTTTTCAAGGCCAGACGAAGCCCTACTCGTAATTTGATAGGTATTCTTAATTCAGTGGCACTTCAGTGTATTTCACCAATATTTTTGAATTAGAAAAAATGTTTGGCTTGTTTAATGCCTTTAATTTCAACTAAAATTCAATGCTCATAAAACTTGCAATAAAATGTTACCTTTGATATGAAAATTACTTTTATAATTACCTGAAAAAAAATGTTTAAGTGATAATAATTTATTGGTAAGTTATTTACCAAGAGAACAGAATTATCTTAAGTTACTTAATAAATGAACTTTCAATCTTGCTGAAAGGGCTATATACATGTCGTCATAGTCGCATGGCAACTGCAATCAGTTCATGAAATCACGTGAGGCCAGTCACATGATAAATGCAATCTCGTGTTGTGACGTCTCTCGCGTCTTTCTGTTAACATGACTCCTATGTTCTTTGACGGTCACGATTAATGGCAAAACTTTTCCAACCCAATACCAAGAAGATAAACGATCATAATATGTAAATGAGATATACTATAAAAGGATATCGTGGCAAGCTTAGATATAGCGCGGCAGGCTCAGAGATAGTATTGTGGAATCATTCTGATCGATAGCGTGACAAAGCTTAGTGTGAAATCTTGCAGATCAAGAGTAAGCGGTCCGATAGTTTTGGAAAGAATAGAAGCCTTAGATAAAGAAGTTGGAATCTTCATATATAAAGTTTATAGATAATATTCTCTAGGTAAAGAAAGGAGATCGACCAAAGGTAATATTTAATATAGATAATTAGATGAATAGTATTATTAACTATAATTGAGATAAAGGATCTAGTTGCGTGATCTGACTTAAATACGTGATTTAATTTGGGCTTGACTCTCACTTTAATTAAATTTGTCAAATTAGAATTTAAGTAATATAAGTTATTCTTAATAAAAGTTGTATTAAGAATTATGTCTCATCATTTTGATAATCCCACACCTCTAGCTTACGCGGAACCGGCACGACATGGTCATCACAGGATGGCTATGTCGCAGTGTTTCCAAGTAAATAAGTACATGTACTTAACTTTTGCAAACATTTAATTTTTGCAGAAACTATCTTTTTAAAAAGTGCACATTTATCAAAATGGTAACATATATGCGAAACCGAATACACTTAAAACCAATATTAAATCTAAATAAATAATCAAAAATGATGAAATAATTTGAAGGGAGAAAAAATAGAAATCCGAAAAATTTATACTCGGAATCTTCAAAGAAATTATAATTCGTTACATTCACATACAAAACAAAGTTAAATAACAGATAAATTATACTTAAACTGAGCCACCGATGTATCTAATTACTGAAAAGATTAAAGAAAAAAAAAGTTGAAAGCTTGACAGAGATAAATCTTCCTGAAGCATTTCATTTTGTCAACTGCTTTCTGAATACATCGATTTTCAAGGAATGGGCGGTATTAGCAAAGATTTCTTTTCGAATACAGGTCAGCACGTTTTAAAACATCGTAAATTGCCTGGCAGAATTATAAACCGATTTCGCTGCCAGTGAGCGAATTGATGAAATACCTGTGTATAAGCTCTCAATCACTGGAATAAAATATTTGCGAGCCATAACTATAAGCTTAAACATCACTTGAGCAATTTATTTTAGTTTCACAATGACAATATCCAAGTATCCAAGATACTTTATTATTATTTTTTTTTTCATGATTATTGTTGGCAGCACTGGTCATCTATCCCACTACCTGACAACGCCCTCTAGCAATAATGTACGAAACAATTCACTGTGGAAAAACTGCAACACGCAGTCACATTGTAAAAGTTTTCAAAAACTCAAATATATATTTATTCGCATTTCACATAATGCATTAATAATTAGGATTAGTAACAAGCAGAACTTCCCAAATGAATTTTAATTCAATTATTCTCAATAGACAATTTTTTTAAATACTTATTCTAAACCATAACTGGAGTTAAGTGTAGTTCTTATTAAATATGTGTAGGTGTGTTAAAAGAAATCAATTCTTCCCATGCTGGAATTAGCATTCATTATTAATATATTTACAACACTTACTGCATAAAGATTAATATGATTTCAAATCATAAGTGATTGAATGCATTGGTTATGTGAATCGTAAGATTTTGAAAGTGTAAAATCCTGTAATTACAACGACACAATAAGAAATACAGAATTAATAACTGCCAAGGAAAGAAAAAAAAATTAAAGCACACGTTATATATTTAATAATAACGCTTCAAATGCAATCAATAAACATAGGAGAAAATGTTTAACATTTATTATTCTTTAGAACAGGGGTGGCCAACCCGCGGACCGCTTTAAGCACTTTTATGGTCCGCGAGATTCATTAGAACCTTACAAAATACTACTATTTTGTGTAATATTTTTCTTTTTAGTGATTTTTTTTTTGCAACCAATAAATCCCATAACTATTTCTATTTTATCGCGTTGCTTATGTTACTGTGAATCTTTTTTTTTCAAAAATGAAATTTATAAAACATAAATCGTGCTCAAGCTTAACGGATGAAAACCAGCAACATCAATTATGATGGGCAAAAACACGCATTGAGATCTTGAAATAAATAAGCGAAAAAATTGAGAATCAAATATCGTACTAATTAAATAAATTAAACATTATTATTATTATCTATGTTTGTATACATGAAAACAATAAGCCATTTTGTTTTAAATTTTCAGTGCAATAAATGCTTGTAATGGGTTTATATTTAAAAAATTTAAATTTTTATATTTATATATATATATATATATATATACACATACACACACATTCATATGCAACCCGTGGGATTATGTTCTTCCGAAGTAGCCCGTGAGGTCATTTGGGATGGCCACCCCGGCTTTAGAGGACAATTACAAACATTTTTCTCAATATGATAGACAAATATATTAACAAAATAGATGCTAAGAAGGATTAAATTATTTCATTAGCTGCAACAGTGATCAAAATATAAATTTCGCTTTAAAAAATGTATTTGGAAAAAAACTTGGGATAAAAACAAAAACAAAAAAAATCGAACCAGTCTTTTGGAAAAATGGCGCCAGCATCAAAACGACACAACTCCGCTCCATTACGCTCAAACAAAAGATGCCGCGCATTATTCGCGCTCCACTTTACGTGCTAAGGGATGGGGAAAGTATACGCGAAGATAATATTTCGTAGGGGGAGGGCCATTTGAAACCGGAAAACAACAAAAGGCGGAGGAAGCAACGAAAAAACACCCCTACTCTACCATTGTTTTTATGTGTTACGAAAGAATGGAGGAATTCCAGTTTTTGCTAAGCGTATTCATGTACGAGATATTAGTGTAAAAATAAAAAGGAAGGGGGAATTAATGACAGAATGGAAACAAATTCTACTTAACATTAAAAAAGAAATTTAAAATGTTTGAAACATTTCATGCCGTTAAAAAAAAAAATCAATAAATCTGTAGAAATTATGGACACATGTGGTTTATACAACAATAAATTATGGAGCAGAGCTTGCATTAAATAAAATTAACACTTGCATTTAGTAAATATTGTAAGAATCTTTATAAAATTGCTTAAAAACAATGCTACATCTATAGAGATATTAGACTAGAATTTAGGCTAGAAATTACCCTTCAGATATTAAACTAGAATTTTTTTGTAATAAAACCGTAGTTTACTCTCAACCAAGAGAGTGATCACTTTTAAAAAAACAACCACCATTTGCAACAATTCAAATTTTAGAACTGGTATCCAAAAATACAAAATTCTTGATTGCACAAATTTGCTTTGTTTCGCCAAAACTGTAAATATTAGTATACACTAATTAACATCATGTTATGCGAAGCCTTATTCCCAAGTTCTATTTTTCGTCAGGTCTATGACCAGCTTATAACAATAAGAAAATGCGCATTTAATAAAACTGAAACACATACATGCCTTAGTCAACCTTCAATTTCGAAAACTGTCAACAAATTTATGTAATGTTTGCATTTTTTTTTTTTAAATAAATACTAAATTTAAGACAAACATACATTACTAATTTTAAGAAATTATTCTATAGAATTCTTGTCAGAGTAGTTCATTTTTACATTATACAATTGAAGGCGATTAGTCACAATTTCAAAAAGTGCTCTAATTTGCTAGGCATGCAATGGCAGAATGGAAAGGGGGGGATCCGATTCAAATAATCTTGCAATAAATTTTTAAAAAGAATCATTAATTAATTACCAATTGATCAGAATTTAAGTTATTTCTAAAGTAGGGGAAACGATACAAAAAATTCGAAGAATGAGAAAGTTTAAACTTGTAGGTTTTCAAAAAAGAAATTTAAAATATCAAGGGACTATGACAAAATATCCAATAATGATAACAATTTGCAATCACACACAGCTCTCAAACTCGACCTATAAATTTCTTACAAATATTTTAAATTTTCAAGATAAGTCACCTACTTTCATTCTGCGCACGCATCTAGGAAAAAGCATCATACAATATTTACTTTTTTTAAGGAATTCTATTAAGATTTAAAATGAATTTTTCTAAAAATTAATCAAATTTTAATTGATATTTTTCTTTATTGATTATTCAGAAAAGCAAAAACAAAAATAACTAATTACTGTTATACATTTGATCAAAAATGGTATTTAAATAATGATACACGTTTTAATATCATTAATGACATTTTTCCGATCAAACACAGAGACAAAAATTCATTTCTGCAAGATCGACATACTTGTTACAGAAGAAAAAAAAAAACGAAATATTTATCTAAAAGTAAGACAGAAACCTAATTATAGGAGAGAAAAAAATCGTGCAAAAAAGAGTAATAACGCATAATGGTTTAATGAATTGGAGGGGGAAAAGGTATCGAATGGCTAACAATGACCACCTCATGATGATGAAGCAATTACATAGTTAGAAAAAAAGCTATGACAGAATACAAATGAATTCGTAAATATTGGGTGTGTTTGGATTATGTGATTCAAATCATTAGAACGAATACAAAGTGTACACACAGGTAAGTGGTCTAATCCAAAAATAATTACCAGTTTGATCCAATAGCTTGGACATGAAGTCACGGAAAAAGAAAGCTTATTCCATACAGTTGCATATGTTATGTTGTTTTCGGACGATAAAAAAAAATATTTTTTTAATGGAAAAAGGGAATTTAAAAAAAAATTAAAGAAAAAATTATTTATTTACACTCTATAACAAAAAACGACGCGCCAAGAAGGAGTTGCCCGATTGTAATGAAATTTCGTAAGGAAAGACATTTCAACCGAACATGCAAATGATTAAAATTTGGTGTCCAACAAATGAATAGCGGGAGCTACAGCGCATCGGAACTGCGCACTCAGCAGGTGTCTATAAGAAGCGATTCTCAATCTGATAATGAAAATTTCGGTTGCGTTGAGATTTAGGATACCATTGAAAAACTTAAAAAATGCTTCGCCACAGAATTCGAGCTCATAACGAGCAACTGTCAGAGTTTGAAAGAGGTTTGGACTGAAAACAGAAGATGGGGTAAATCAGAGAATCGCTCGCCCATTAGAAGATGCTGGCAAGAATGGGCGGACAGTGGCAGATTTCAGCTTCATGATGGTAGCGGTCGACCTAGGGCCACAGCAGATCAGGAGGGCAGATTGATTGTCATATCAGGTGACACAGCACCTGATTCATCGTTATCAACCATCAAACGTGTGACACACACGCGAGTGTTCACCATGAATATTCACAGACGGCTGACAGAGTGAAATTTACGCTCGTACCGACCGCTACGCCACCTGTCATTCACGCCTGCACACTGCCGAGCCATATTACAGTGGTGCTTGGCTCGATCAGGTTGGAGTCATGCTGACTAGGGACGTACAGTGTTTAGCGACGAATTCCGCTTTCAACTGTGTCCTGACGATCATCGAAGACGTGTCTGGAGACAGCCAGGGCAGCGTGCCGATCCTGCTTTCACTATTGCAAGCCGCACAGGCCCTCAAAAAGGAGTTCTGGGGTGCCATTTCTTTTGAAGCCTGCCCCCTTTGGTCGTCATTAGAGGCACACTTACAGCACATCACATCGGTACTTCGATGGCATTCTGAGAACTGTTTTGCTACCGTTCCTTTTGCAGTACCCTGGCCTTATTTTTCAGCAAGATAATGCCAAACCACATACCACACGTGTTGCTATGACTTGTCTTACAGATTTTCAAACACTCTCTTGGTCAGCCAGATCGCCAGATCCCTCTCCAATCGAGCATATCTGGGAAATGTTGGGAAGGCAACTGCATTTTCCAGGGAATGTTGATGACCTAGCCCGACAATTGGAGCAAATTTGGCAAGAAATACCGCAGAAGACCATCAGGGTGCTTTATCGCTCTATGTCACGTCGTGTGGCAGCTTGCATCCAGGCTAGAGGTGGGTCAACTCCTTATTGAGCTCGTTAATTTGTAACTGTGTAACTGAAAAATATCATTAATTTTTCTGAAATTTTAATCATTTTTTATTCTATACGTAATCGTTCTACCCACCAATTTTTGTCTCTATCTGACAACTCGTTTTTGGAGCGTCATTTTTTTTTTTTTTTTGGTTATAGAGTGTATTTGATAAATAAAGAAAACATAAAATTTTAAAAGCTAAGGATGTACAATATTTTTTCCCCTTAATGTATAAACCACAGATCATCTTTACCGCACAGGTAGTATTTAAATTCTGAAAGAAAAAAAAAATTCATTCACTCTAGTGCACAATTTTAAACTATTTCAAGACCTTTTCTCACTATATTTAATCGAGCTAAAGTGGCTTGAATAGAAATAAGGTAAGCAAACACAATTACATCATGTCTCTTATTAGCATCAATACGCTAGATATGTATCTCTCCTTTTGATTACCAATCATGGCAAACCAAATTTAATTTAAAGCATCCGAAACCAATATTTCCCAACGGTTATGTAATTATCAATAATTGAAAGAAAATTACAACACTGTCTTTTATTTGTTTGACGCTAACAGTTTGTTAAATTAAGTGCTTCAGAGATTGCACGCAGAATATGAAATTCCGTATATAAGAATAGCTACAAAAAATCAAGAAGTTTCAAAAATCTGTAGATGTCTAGTTATATTCAACGAAGAGCTTCTGAATTAGTGTATTACTCGTATCCAGTATAGCGCACACAGGAATTTTACGAGAGGGGTGGGGGGGTCCAGGGTCGAAAGTCCACCCTTGTATCGTGTTCCTTTCGATATGGTCGATTTTCGGTAACAAAAAAACAGTAAAGAACTAATTATTGAACAAATAATTAGCATTCATTAATAAAATTAATCATTAATAAAATAAAAAAATTTTAAGAATTATAATCGATCGGGGAAAAAATCAAGGCCTTTGGGGGCCTTGTGTGAGCCACTGCTCGTATCATTCATTATTGCATCTCTGTTGAAAATAATAAGGGGAAAAGATTGCAAAAATTAATTTCATGTCATGTTTCCTTTCATAATAAAATTCTTTGTTTAATAAGCATGAACAAAATCAATTCCAAATAATGGTCACGTATCAACGTAGTCGGGTTTGAATTATTGCATTACAGGAACAAGATGGCTATTAACGACGGATCACATCATTCCGGAACCATGGTCAACTCATGCAGACTCTCCTAGCTTCTACATCAAACAGTAAGATGAACTGTTTCATTATAAAGTGTAGCAATTCCATATTCACTACGATGGGTTTTTAGTGAAATCAGCATAAGATTTTACAGATTTCAACTTCACTGATCATAAAACTCGTGATCATGACTACACAGCTTGAAGCTGCCATAAGTATTAATATGGGTTTCATTGATTAAATGTGTAACAATGGGCTATGCGAGAAGTCTATCCTCTCTAATTTGAATTTTCTTCCAAGCCACAAATTGGCACTTTAAGCTAGAACAACGCCCCCAACCAAGAGGACGTCACTACTAAATAGTACATAAATAGTCAGAAATATAGAAGATAACAAAGAATAGTAGATGTGAGCAAAAAATTGCCACATTAACTAGATCCTGAATAGTCGCGTAGCTACTTTAGTGTTATAAGATCTCGGAGGATTTCTCTCAGGCAAATTTCAGAGAGGATGCATTTCATTTCCGATAAGTAGCCATTAATCTTAGCCCTTAAGCTTGTCTTATCCGTATATCGCGTATTCATTCCTAACGTTTAAATTAATAAAGGAAATTTGTTCAAAGACCTGTTTGTAATCATTTCGCGTCCGATTTAATGGCTTCTCCATCCCTGCTGCGTTCGAATCACCCCCGGGATCCCA
>BMAV01005554.1:123948-143869 GCA_019973955.1 Trichonephila inaurata madagascariensis | reverse complement strand
CTCCATCCCTGCTGCGTTCGAATCACCCCCGGGATCCCAACAATCAACGAGATCTACACTGCAACCAACACGAGAAGGGGTACAGTGACAAATGTTCATAAATTTAAACAGAAAATATTAAAAATAAACTAAATTCAAATTGCGAAGAAGAACCTCAATTTTGTCAGACGTTAAATATAATCGAATATTTTGGGGTACATTAAACGGAAAATTTTTAGTTAGCTTTACCAACAGATTTTAAACGTAGAAGTAGAAATCAACTTTTTAATGGAAGTTTTTCACAAATAGTAAACGCTGTTATTGAGGGGGAAAATGTAGTATGCATAAAATAAACAGAAACAAAGTCTCTCAATGTCGCGCATCGTAGTCACTCACTAATTTAAGGCGAATTTTAAAAAGGATAAAAGAAAATTGCATTCATACACGAATTTATTCAATCAATAAAATAGATTTTAAAGTTATGTTGTAAACTTTACAAACAATTGAATCACAAATCGATAACACGCGACCGTGAGATTTTATAAGTGTGACAAGAACAAAATTATATTTCAAAGTTCTTTTGCACCACTAACGCGAAAGCAGGTCAAGATACAAAACCGCATTAAAAAAAACTTTCACAAATATGCCCTGTTTTTTTATTTCTTTTTATCAATACCCAGTCAAAATCTACCTACCAACGGGAATAACGCAATGTTGACTTATTTGACATTTCCACATTTGTCGAAAGTTTTCCCTTAAAAAAACAACAACCAGATAAAGCGGTTTTTATTTGCTCGTGATTCAAAGTTTGCACATTTTCTCGGCATCAAAAATTATTTTCATTATTTTCGCAGTATGAATTAGAGCTAATATTAAAAAATTAATGCTTAAAACCCAATTTTGTATTTTCGCCTTCTGTCCCTCAGTGCGGAAATTAAAAACCACAGCAATGAAATAAAAACTCAGTTTTTGTTTTAAAAACCTATATACCAAGATCCCAGGGTCCCCAGACGTTACTTATTTTCTAACAAATAAAATATATAGGATAAGGTAGTGCTAGTGTAAACTTTGAGTGCGTGCATACCTGCTGCTTGTCCCCACGGCCAATTTATAGGTAACAGGTGTTAAAGGTCGGTAAAAACAGTACTAACTTTTCTCAAATTCTAAAGGTTGATTTTTACGTATGTTTTAAAATACATCGTTAAAAATTAATAATCAACACGTTCCATCAGCGGTAACTTTTAACAGACTCTTAAAAGCTTCCAAAAAAGTCATGCAACTTTTCTTATTTTCTAAAGCTTGATATTTATATATGATACTCGGTGAACTATTTCAATATTTGTTGTAAGCTGCCAGACCAATCGGATGGGCCAAACATTCCCCTAGACGCACCTCAAGGATCGCTATGCGTAGGAGCGCAGACGTGATAGTTAGAGAGTTTTATAACAAAGCATTATAAAACATTCTTATTAATAGTCTAGTGGAAGACTTCAGTAGTAATTACTGTAAAATCCGGCGTATAACGCGCACTTTTAACACAAATTTAAGGTCGAAATGAACGGGTGCGCGTTAAACGCCGGGTATAAAAATGAAAACTAATGAGAAAAAGACTAAAACTGATGACTCACGTGAGATGCAACGACATTAATAATCCATCAGGAATATATAACTTACCTGAAAAGAAAAGATAATACAATTAATTTCTATGTTATATAACATAAAAGCAAACATAACATAATCACATTTTTTAAGAAAAACGTAGAACAATCTTTTAAGCATGCTGAAATTATGTATTAAATATATTTAAATATCTTGGAAAACACACACACATTATATATAAATACATTAAAAAATGAGGTGTATAACGCGCACTTATAATACAAAAAATGAGATCGAAATTTACGAGTGCAGGTTGTTCGCCGGGTATAAAAACGATAGCTTTAAACATAAAAAAATTAAAAAAGGAATAGAAAAAAATTAGGCTCCTACATATATTGAAATACTGTTCATTTGAAATAAAAGACATTTCTTATGAACTTAGTTGTAGTTCTAGAAGTATACTATTTTTTTCTGAAACTTGGAATAATACCTCGAATGAATGACTTCAAAACATTAGAGCATTGCGCATATACATTTCAGGGTTTTTTTTAATAAAGGGGGTGCGCGTTATACGCCAGATTTTACGGTAAGTAATATTTTCACGCTTAATTATAATGATAATTATTGCATAATAAAATATAAGTACTTTTGAAATCGTAACGATAATTATGAACAAACCTTTGCTGACTTATGAAGATTGTGTTTTATTGGCAATATTCAGAAAATTTATGGTTTTAAAGATCTTTCGTAATCTTTTATTGACGGAGAAAAGTATTGATCGAAAACAATATCAAATCTTTTTGCATTTAATTGTGTGACCATATGCAACATTTTTTTTTGAAATACTGCCTAACGTTTTTGGGACATTTTTCATTGTGTGAAGACGAAAAAATCCATCAATTACTACAATATCTATGTGAGACGGTGGATTATATGTTCGACATCTTTTTCCAAACATTTCATTAAAATAGACTTTTGAGTCTTACGAATTCCTCCATCAAAATGGCCCAAGGATAATGAAACTGGAGTTATCGGATTTGTAAAAAATTTTACCATATCGACTTTGTGATCGATAGAAATACAGAGTATACTCGTACGTCCAAACGAGTATATGTCTGTTATAAACTATAGTTAATAAATATTTTTTTTAAATATATAATAAGTGTAAATTTTATTATTTTTTTTTCATTTTTGTTGAAGAAATAAATATATTTTATGCAGTTCATTTTTACGTTAAGAAATATCTTTAAATGATGCAAAATTAAAAAATATATAATAAAACTGTAAATATCTATATTACTGACCTCTTTACTTTACTTTACATGCATTATAGCGGAAATTGAATTTTTTCAAAAATGTCCTACTGTGGCACGCTGAATCCTATGGGTAGATTGGTTTGGCACGCCACAGCTTAAAAAATTGCGAACCCCTGCTTTAGACTAAACACCAAAACGCACACACATAAAGAGGTCTCTTTTACACTCAAGTGGACGAATAATGACATTGCACTCATACGCATAGCGACCCTTTAGGTGTGTCTGGGAGGGGGATATTTGGGCCATTCGATTGGTCTAACAACATACAACAAATATTGAAATAGTTCACCGAGTATCATATATAAATATCAAGCTTTAGAAAATAAGAAAAGTTGCATGACTTTTTTGGAAGCTTTTAAGCGTCTGTTAAAAGTTACCGCCGATGGAACGTGTTTGGCAGTACTGATTATTAATTTTTAACGATTTGTTTTAAAACATACGTAAAAAAATCAACCTTTAGAATTTGAGAAAAGTTAGTACTGTTTTTATCGAACTTTAACACCTGTTACCTGTATACTGGCCGTCGGGACAAGCTAGCAGGTATGCACGCACTCAAAGTTTATACCAGGACTACCTTATCCTATATATTTTATTTGTTAGAAAATAAGAAACGTCTGGGGGCCCTGGGATCTTGGACTACTACATTAACAACAATAATATAATAAATATGAAAATCTCGAGCCAACCATGTAAAAGACTATCTTAACAGCCATATTACATGCATATTAATAAAGATACCACAAATCTTGAAGATACTAATTTTTACAAAATCATGGAAAGTATATACAGCATTATCGAGAACGTTTCTTTATTTTAAGATGTTTTTTACCAACTTTTTGAACACTGTCGAATAACAAACTTTCACTAATATAATCCTATAGTTTATAATAAATTCTATTACAAAGGCAAATTTTTAAAGAGCAGATGCATCATTAATTAGCTTTTCGCAGTATTAGTAATTAAAATGTCCACAATGAAAAGTATTAATTCCATATTATAAACTATATTTTAAAGTAGATAAAATAGATATCTTACGAACCAATATCGGTACTACAGACATGGGTATACTAATTTTAACTTAGCTATTCGATATTTAGCCTCAACTCAATAAAATCCCTAAAAATGCGACAGTTTAAAAATAAATATTAAGAAATACACACTTCATTATTTATTTTATTTTTGGAGTTCCTAACACATTGAGGGTGCTGCAATTTGATTTGATTTTTAATTTACATTGCACTCTCAAAAGCAACAAGAGGGCTACTGGCGACGAATCTCATAATTGTGAACCACGGTCAAGTGACGAAAACAGTACTCCAAACTTCTCATGCCAACGAGCCTCAGCAGATTTAACGTGCATCCGTCACTCTACATGGAAGGTCTTAAATGTTAGGTTTCGAGCTCGGGAATTCGCGACACTTGCCACACTGATACTGCAGACACTTGAGGGCACCGTAGCTATACCAGAGGTCCCCAAATTTTTTGTCTGATAGGCCCTGTACTACGTTTTTCGGTTTCGGGTAGACCCCTGCTTACCTAATATTAATTTTTTTTTTCAAATTTATTAATCTAAATTGTCTTTTTGATAGTTGGTGCTACTATTTTAAAAGAATTAAATTTCTGACTGTAAGGAAGTAAAGCGTTAACTTAAGAGCATGTTAAAGAATTAAAATTAAAAAATCAAATTAATACACAAAATAACTGTTACATAAAATAACTGAACAACTAACAAATGATTTTAATGACAGGAGTGAATCTGGTGTGCTTCAGTAACAAATTTTCAGCATTTAATATCAATTTAGTCAGGTTTAACCCTAAATCTTCTTTGTTAGTAAGTGTCCAGTTCTTTTTTTCTTTCCCTTCCTTTGAGATTAGCAAACTCAGTGAAACTCCCTCTCACTAGGAAAAAGCAATTAAAAACTTTCTCACGATATTCCATGATTGGCGACAAATATCAGGTATGTCTTTTTAAAGCCAAAATTGCTGACATCCGTTTCTAAACTTTATTTTAAGACCTTCGTTAGGACCTATTCTGATCAGTTCCTACTGTAATATGATATATTTTTTTTTTCAAAGTGACAGTATGAAATCTCTCATTGTCTACTGCTATATTACTATTAAAAAAAAAAGCGATCTCAAAACTAGTTTCAAAATCTGAGTAAGGGCATTTAAATGTTGAACACATGCTAAAATGTCAGCCAGTGGTTCGCCACCCCTGTTATATACGAATAACTGAATATCGTTAAAAAAAGATAAATATTATTCATGCATTAACTACAGATTGCCTTAAATTAATTGAAAGATCTAAAATGGAGCTTAAACTTCTTTAGCTTAATTTTGGTAAGAAATGGTCATTGCCTTAATAAAATTTATTCTGTCACCTAGTAATCACAAATAAACCTCACTAAATTTAGTAAATGTTAAATTTTTAAAATCTGGTTTTTACTAGTTTATATTTCTTAAAGATTGAAATCATGATCTAGTTTAATGAGAACCACTATCATGGACCCCTATTTACACCTCATGGACCCTCAAATTATTTTTTTGCTGGTGTGGACCCCTTGCAGGTCATCATAGACCCCTGGGGGTCTATATAGACCACTTTGGGAATCACTGAGTTATACTATTGATAAATGAAGAAAACGGGAACTTACGAAAGAAGTATAACGAACTATATTTCCATACACATTGAGTGTTGGTGCATGTTAATTTAAAACACTTCAGTTATTAAAGTCAGAAGTATCAAATTAAGAATCCGAAATTTCATGAAACACATTTAGTTCTTTCTTTCTTCTATAAAATTAAAATACATATTTTAATGCCCCGCCGAAAACTTAACGTAATTAGCACAAACAAAATATGTCCGCGCTAAATAGAGAAAATATTAAGAAATAAAAACCAAACAAGGCTTCCATTAGAAAGAAAGAAAAAGCATTTCAAGGCTACCTTCGGTCAATGTCAAGGTGTAGTGCCCAAAATTAGGACTCATTTTCAAGCAGCAAAAAAAAAAAAAAAAGATACATTAAAACAAGTTCGAGTAATTATAGCATTAATATTTAATTTTACACACATACTGTATGCTTAAAATCATCAAATATTTTATTCGGAAAAAAAAAAAGGAAAGCTTACTTTTATTTTAGAATTAAACGAAGAATGTAATTTACTTAACAATCCACAAAAAAGGTTTATATCATTTCAATAGGATTAAAATGACAGAATTTAATATTACTGCTAGAGCATTTTTCAATGTTAAAAAAATTTTACGACTTAATCATTAACATTAAAGAAAAGTAGCTCTTTCATTACACTGTAAATAATCTTAATAAATTTCTTTGAAAATTTTAGAAGACATATTTATAACATTGTGTGAAACTTCACATTAATACTGCAGTCATTCCTCTTTAAAGAAGTAATGAAATTCTGCGAAAATAAATAGTGGTCCCAATAACAAGACAGCTCATCCTAAAAGCCATCCAAGGAAATTTATGGGAACGACGTTGCTTCCAGAAAGGGTTCCATTCCCTATTGTTCCATTTGGGAAGTGAAATGAGATAAAAGAGAAAATTTATGGCTTTCGGGGGAGGGGAAGAGATCCTGGGGAAATCTTTTTCCAATACCCTACCCCTCCACGTACACCCATTGAGAAAGGGTTAACAGCACGCAGGTCGTGATTCAGCAGAGGCGCGGCTGAACCACGAGCTCATCACCATAATGGCACAGGTGAGACGGATGGCCTAATCATTTTGAAACAGCAGGTAAATTTCGGTTAATTGGTTTAAAATGCCCTCGAAATGACGCTGTGGTTAGGGAAAACAAAATTACTTCCATCATACTCAAAGCACTGAAACAAAAGAAGGGCAATTTGGCTGTTTTGGGTGTCAAAGATAATCGTTTGTTGATCAGCCCTTCTCTTGACGCGCGTTTTAGAGAAGATTTCTCTTTTGGACCTAAAACTTAAACGTGATTTGAATCTGAAGAGCATTAAAATCCAGGATTACACATGCCAATTATATATCTTGAGACAAAATCTTATTAATCACATTTGCATCTCTAAATATTAAAAAAAAAAGTTATCAAAGTATAACAGTTCCAACCTTTGAGAAATCACGACTCAATCTGTAGCGAACCTACGTTTGCGTAAGTGTAAAAATTAACCGAAGGAAAAGACATCTCTACACACAAGCTTTATTCCTACTAATTCCAAATATAATTAATGGAAACGAATTAGACCTAATTCCAATAATAGTTAATATACTTAACAAGTCTACATGAAGAAATGCAGATGCACACCTATCTTTTCTGGGCAAGGACAAGGCTGCAAGTCCTATGCCCAAATACGTTGACAATTCAGAAAGAAATTCTCACGGATATCACTCAAACTAACATTAACACGTATTACTGCTATCACTTAACTTTAATAAAACAAAAATAAATTTAAAAAAAAAACATTTGCATATATCGTATTTTTTTTTACAGAAAGAGGTTCTGTATAAAACCAAAAAAGAATCGATTCAAGGTGCTGTCTTTAAGGAAACTGGCTCGTTATAGTGCTACCTTCTTCACTAATACTTAGGGTAACAGACTGTAATGAACCTTGCAGTGTTAACCAAACTGAACTTATTTCTTTACTAAACAAAAATAAAACAAAGGTCTAATTAATAACTAAATCTAACAGCCTTCTATTACAGGAGCACATATAAGTTTAAAATCATTTTCGTGCGAATTTCTCACCAACAGAAAAACAAAAATATGCTAATGCTTTTTTTAGTTCACTTAGAATACAGAAAATAGATGGCACACGATAAAACAAATCTTATATGCAATAGGCCCCATAGATTTTGTTACAAGACAAGAATGGACCATGCTTATTGTTGAGTATTTCAAGCACAGCTGAAATGTCATGAGTTGTTTCCAGTGCCACCCGAACGCAACCCACACAATTAATCGTGGCAAGGATGCTAAATTACGTCTGTCGTATTTTCCGCAGCTTTGAGCACCATGCTAGAGACAGAACGTTTTGGCTCCACTATATCCCAATTTTGAAGAAGGACACCCAGGGGGTGATCAGAGTCCAAACCCTCGAGAGGACTCTCGGCTCGATGAGTATTTAGAATGCCCCCATGCCCCTATACATTGACAAATATCCATACTTTCTCTGGGATTCGAAACCAGAACTTGCGGCACAGCAGTCACCGACACTAATCACATCATAGCTATGTCCAAGAAATTAATTAAATTAAATTAGCGTGTAAAAAAGCAAAAGGTATGGTTGAACAAAGAGTAATATAGGTTGAGAATTAAAAATATTAAAACATGCATTCCTTGGAGAATATCAAAATATGGTTGCACATACAAGCATAATTTTAAAACATTGCAAAAGTTTTACAAAGAAATATCACCCATTTTTAGATAGATTTTGAATTATTAAATATACATACTTTTACAGTTTCGTGATTTAAAAGCTTCAATTTAAAAACATCGATTACCCCCCCCCCCACCTGTTTTTAAGAATCATTTATACAGTTTCTAATCTAATAATCCGTATAATTCCATTAAACCGTGTGGATACTTTTTTCCGATGCATTATATTAAGATAGAGCTGCGAGTAACCTCTTTTCTTAACTTCTCTTTTTGCCTCATAAAAGAAGTACATCAGAAATGTATCAAATACAAAATTGTTAAATAATGACACGTCATACAAAAAAAAAGTTTGAAAAGCGGTTCAGAAAAACGATTTCTTTTACAGGAACATCTGAAGAAAATAGCAGAAGCGTCTATATTCTACTACTCCATCCAAATAAATCTCTTCAATCAACAGGGAAACCAGAAATAAATCACTGGGTTGGTAGAGCATTAAAATGGAAAAAAAAAGTAGAGGAAATCAGAAACATTAACAAAGCCATCGGTGTCTAGGAAGCGTGTCGCTGAGACTTCAATCCAGCGTCATGAATGAATCATCGGATTTTCAAACCACCGTACGATACAAGCGTGAATGACGAATTGACGCAAAACATAAACACAGGTCACAACAATGGTGCGGAAGTGAACACACTCTGAAGTAACACGAGCCACTCAATAAATTTCAAAACAATTTCGTTCTGAACTTTGTGAACTAAGAGTTAAAAAAAAAACTCCTTTACAGATATTATATACGAATGATAACTGAATATCGTTAAAAAAAAGACATCAATATTATTCATGCATTAACTATAGATTGCCTTAAATTAATTGAAAGATCTAAAATGGAGTTCAGTTCTCAATACAATTGTTTTCTTTCATGAAATAAAATTCAAATGCTACGTAAAGTAAATATGATAATAGATACTGGTATTGTGTGTGGGTTTTGTTCAAATAATAATACTGGAATTCAAGTTTGTCTGTTCCTGGATTTACTGATAACACAATAAACTTAAATAAAACAAAAACTTAATAATCTTACAAAAATTAAATCATCAAGTTAAAATATTAGACTGAAAATAATCAAGATAAAAATCCTAGAAGACAACGGCACACCTAGTATTACCGAAACTAACAAGGGGAGGGCACGACTAAGGAAATTCATTTGGGATCGAGACTTGGTGTAATAGTAGTACTCTTTTAGGGTGTTCACCCCTCAATGTAATTCCGTCGAATGGCCAGTCAATTCGGAGAAATCAGCCTTCGAAATTCATGCTAAGCTTTTATACAATTAAATTTTAATTTTCCGCAACGAGTTCGTAGCTTGATTGGTAAATCGTCTGCTTTCTATGCTGGAGGTTAGGGTTCGATTCCACGCGATCAACTTTTTTTCTTCAATTCATTTAATTAAATAAATTTATTTATATGAAATGTTTATTAAATATTAAATGATATTTTTTGTAATTATTTTGTATTTTATAAAATAAAAAAAATTTAAAATAAATAACTTAAATTTTTTACTAGTAAAATTATTAAAATTTATTATTAAATAAAAATATTAAAAATAGTTATTAAATAAAAATATTTAAAATAATTATTAATAAGAATTATTAATAATTAAAATTAGTGAATTAATTATTATTTATTAAAATTAATTAATTAATCACTATTTATACTAATTAATTAATTACTATTTATTATAATTAATTAATCATTATTTATTATAATTAACTTATTATTATTAAGCATTAGTATTAATAAGAAATATTATTAATTTATTATTAAAATTATGATTTATTATTGAAATTATTATTAATTTATTATAGAAATTATTTAAATAAATTTATTAAAATTATTTAAATAAATTTTTTGAAATTAAATAAATTAATTTGAAAAGGACTTATTAAATATTTTATAAAATCGTAAAATATTTAATTTAATAATATATAAAAAAGACATGTTTTTTATTATATTAATTATAAAATAATTAATTTAATAATAATAATATATTGTATAAATTAATTTATATTATATATAATATTTTATTTATAGTATATTGTATTTCATATTAAAAACTATTTGCAACTAATTTTTTTTTGTAAAATATCATTTAATATTTATTATATATTTTATTATAAATATGATTTATTAATATAAAATAGATTTATAAAATATAATATAATTATTTATATAATCAAAGTAATTTTTTTATTTTATAAAATACAAAATAATTACAAAAAATATCAGTTAATATTTAATAAACCTTTCATAAATAAATTTATTTAATTAAAAAAATAATTAAATTAATTGAAGAAAAAAAGTTGATCGCGTGGAATCGAACCCTAACCTCCAGCATAGAAAGCAGACGATTTACCAATCAAGCTACGAACTCGTTGCGGAAAATTAAAATTTAATTGTGTAAAAGCTTAGCATGAATTTCGAAGGCTGATTTCTCCGAATTGACTGGCCATTCGACGGAATTACATTGAGGTGTGAACACCCTAAAAGAGTACTACTATTACACCGTCTCGATCCCAAATGAATTTCCTTAGTCGTGCCCTCTTCCTTGTAAGATAAAGATTTTTAAAACAGAAAATATCCGAGGTAAACAGCACCCAGCCGCGCTGAAGCCAAGTTCCAGACTACGAGGCACACACGGGAGATACTGATCAACTTGAAATATTTACCCCAAGAGTGAGATTAACATACATACCTCGAGTAAAAATGCTATTACATATTATCTTTTGCAAAATATCGAAAATTTGGACTTCTAAAACATGTCAAATGAGTACATACGTTCGATTTTTTTTTCTGCTACAAACTCAATTATTGGTAATGAATGGTTCTTTAACTATGATCTTGAACATAGACAAAATCTTACATGCTGATACACCGCGCGCGAACACAAAAATTATTCGATTTGATAACAATCATTTTTCCATTAACTATGATTTCAATACAGAGGATAGTTTTGAATCACTAACTTTGATTTAAATATTTTAAATTCATTTATTTTGAAAGAAATGGAGCGAAAAAACGAAATTAAAATGACAAACCGAAAAAGTAACGACATATTTTTATTTCAAAAAAACTTTATTCCTGTGGGCCAACAGCTCAGTTTCTTTTCTCTCTCTCTCTCTCCCACAAGCGTGACTTGCACTAATCAACACATTTTGACTATTACTGATGTCAAGCACGAAGTAAAAACAATCGAATTGGTATTCCAGGACAGAATAGCACAAACAAGAATATATACTTAAAAACTTAATTTGGTCATAAATTTGGCGAAGCTGTAGGAAGAGACTAAAGATTACCAAATGTAAAAACAAGTAAACAAACTCCAGTAATGCAAGAGATAAAGAGAACGCAATTGTCTTTAATACTTTGAAAAAGTTCTTTGTCAGTCATAAGGAATAGCTAATAACCAAACTTGACCGGAGACTCAAGAGATTTGATCTCAGCATAGCCACTAAAACATACAACATACGCAGTAACGATAGGTCTGAAAAACCAAAATTTTATTTGCTTACCTTGTTGATAATGTTGTTCCAGCAAGTATGCTCGAATAGTCGGAGAAAGCGAAAGGTTCGTAATAAGACTAAGCATGACGTTCTGTTAAACAGTTTCAATCCACACAATGAACAGTTAGTGTCTAGATAGTTATACAGAATCTTATGGAGTAATATGAATACAATCGAACATCTGCAGAGAAATCAGTCAGCCTCCAACTAGACTTTCGGTTCGATTTCTGCAGTTGATGCTCATTTCAACTGCAATCCGAAGAAAAAGAGGTCGTCATTTAGAGAAGATTGATTAAGCGCTCATTTCCACGTCCTTATTGCGCTGAATGCTCATGGACTGCCTCATTTAGGATGTTTATGTTCTCTTAGGATACAGTTAGAAATCAAGCGTGATAAGAAACTAACTACAGAGTGAAGATTTTTTTTGTTTCATTAATCAACGAACTTCAAAAAAAAATATTTTAATGATTTGATGCGATTTTGATACGAAAACAACCCGAGAACCAATTGATTCTTAATCCGTTATTCTGGAGCAAAATCTGTATTATGTTTATCCTTAGCCACTGTTCTATTTTTCAAATAATCGTTTAAATTTGCTGATTTAAGAAAATTTCATAAGTTTGGAAGGAAATAGCTTACTTGGAATAAATAACCCTATCATTCAGAAACAATGGTAAATGCAAAGGATTACATTTGAATATTGTTGATATTATAAATGATATCAACAATCTTTAAAAGTTCTCATAAATTAAAGACTTAGATTGAAAGAGGACAGAAACAGTACTCATTAATAAAGGGCAATGTTTTGGACAGGAGTGGACAAATAGCGACCCGAGGACCATCAAGATTTTTGCGGCCCGCCAAAACAGTCAGAAACCCAAATATTAAGATAATGTTTTTCGTTTGGGTCGACGTTATATTTGTGAGTAAAGTTCTCTTGCATGAAGATCAACAAGAGTAAATATAGATGCAAGTTGATTGACATTAATTTGCAAGCTGGGATGAAAATTTCAACGAACGATCTCAGTCCTGATTTTTAAAAAAAATTGTAGAAAAATGTATTTGTCTCTTTAAATTTATTCTAAAATTAAATGTCCTTGCAGCTACTGATTATATGAAACTTGCACAACAAAAATTGATTAAAACTGCCACTATTTAACTTTACTTATATTGATTGATTTTTATGGTACAAATTACACCTTTTCGGAGATGTCAAGTTAAGCAATCAATACAATTATTTTAAAAAGGTGGTGCGGTCTTCCGGTATCATCCGCTTCCACAATGCCCTCGAGCCAAAACAATTGCCTATCCTTGATTTAGGTTGAAATCCAGATGTGAACCTTTAAATCCAGAAAAGCGAAGATCACCTCGTTTAAAATACAGCAGTCTACATAATTTAAAAAAATTTTAATATAAAAAAGGAAAAGCTAAATTAGAAACAATGAAAATCGAAAATGATTTAAATATCTTGATTTAGAGTTTCATTTTTTAATCGACGAAATATGTCCCACATTGATGAAACACACTTTCTTCAGCTCAAACTCCCCAAAACACCGATTTCAAAATTTCCAGTTCAAGAAAACAGAAAGAAAACACAAGTGAGATCAATTAACAACGTTATTTGTTAGCTCATAAATAATGTCTAAGCCAGTTTTGCTTTCTGAATCACCGTAACAACCAAGACGAACAGCACGGCTTGTGCCAGCTGCAAGCTGCCAATCTAAATCACGACCTACACGGTTTTTTATCCTGAAGCAGAGCTTCATGACGACAATCAAGGCAAATACACGGCGAAACTGATCAAAGGCATCATGTTGGGGGTGGGCACGATGTTCGCTGGCACAGGCCCAGACAGTCGTGTCCGGCCCTAACAAGCGTACACACTGCAATCATTAACTGCGAATTCACCACTACTCTGAGACAAGATGGAGACGGATGAAGGCATATAATATTAATTGAACAGCACAAGTTGTACTTTAAAAATAATTGATACATGAGAAGTTTTCGTAGGATAGAGGAAAGTGGAAACGTTGAAGCTCATGGCAGAGGAAGTTTCAATTAAAAAGCGCATGCGTTTATTCTTACTTTTAAGACTATAAGCTTCAAGCGCTAACAATAATTATATGTTTTGGGTGAGAATGAAATATAGGTATATGAACTGTTGAAACACGCAGAATTTGAGCAACCTCAATAACTTCAACAACGCGAATTTGGTAAGAGTAAGGAAATTTGAAAATTCTTACGTATTATTCTAAAGGAATTTTAAAAAGAATACCCTTACAGAGCTCGATTACTTTCTTTAAATGATACACGTAAGAAATCACTAACCGTGGCCCAAAATTACAAGAACCATCGACAGCAGTCCTTGTGTTGATCATGAATGTGGCCTAGTAAATAATCAACAAATCCATCTAGGACGAAATATAATCACCATACCGCAGACATATAATACTATATTAATTTTTCACTTGGTAGGTAGTAAATAGGATTTAAATGTAAAGTGGTACTAGCCTCTATTCTCAACTGTTTTGAATACAAGCGGCGATCAGAAAATAAATTATTTATGCGTTTTACTCTTTTTTTAAGAGAAAGATACCAAAAAAAATATCTAAATGTTTTCGATAAATTTGTTTTCAATCTCGGCAGTAAAAAAAAAAATAAAGTTTTTCCAACACCGCACCAAGGATAGATAATGAACTATTGATGACAGACCCCATTATCCTGAACCACACAAGGATAATACAAAGGTCACAAAGGACAAGACATGAAATGGCACCTTGTGAGCAACACTCACTTCAAGCAAAAAGTTTGAGGCGTTTATAAACTTAAATATCAGTTTCGACTATTTGACAAGACGTTGTCAAGGAATACTTATTAATTATTGACGTCACACACTTAAAAACCTATACAAGGGCAACTACAGCTTCATCTCGTAATCTTGAACTTCGGCCAAGTGACACCTGACATCACAGTATCCCATTTTTCAAACCATGTCAAAGTGAGAACTTAAAAGCCACGATAGGTTTAACATGTATCAGCCTCTCTTAACAGGCATTAGAGTTCAAAACTATACGACTCAAGAAAAAATAAAGTCGGCCACGAATTTGTGACCATGTCCACGGGGCTACCACAGCCACGATATTCACGGATAACGAAACTCAGATCCAGCCTTTTCTACTAATTTGATTGCCGCGGCTGTTAACAGCCATGGGATCAACATCATTATCAACTCAGAGTAAAAAATAAGATGTTGAACAGATTTTTGAACAGATATGATCAAAAACGCCAACATACAACCAAACTAGGCACGACCGTGTCCACTCGGTTACCGCGGCCACATGATGTCCACAGAAAATGAGTCTCACAAAACAAATGATTTCCACTAAATTGATTGTCGCGGCCCCTAATATCTGTGGAATAGCCATCATCTGACCTGAGAAAAATAACGTGTTAAACTGATTTTGCATAGATATATGATCAGAAACCCCTACATACAATCAAACTGGGATATACATGATGGAGATGACGATTAACCAGTCGATTGAAAGATCAAACGAGAAAGAAATTTAACAAATCCTTTAAGAAAATACTATTGTATCGCTGAAGATCGAGTAATTTATCTCGATATTCAATTAGAACCTTGCACAAACTTTTTTCACTAGCTGTCAAGCATCCGCTTTATTAGATATTTCATAATGTTTATGACTACATATACTGGATTTTAGTTTTTAATATCTAAGCCCTAGCATTAAGCATTCAATTGCATTAAAAAAAATTCTTACAGCCCTTGCCTCTTGATTTCAAAAGGACAGGTCTGGAATTTCTAAAACAGAAGAATATTTAGTTTTTACGCTCTATAAACCCCTAAGGAGTCAATTTCTGAAAAACTCGTTCTTAGCGGCTTTGCTCAACAAAAGAAACATGCGAACCAAATTTCATGTAGGTCAAATAGGAGGAATTTTTTTTTTTTTTTTTTTGTCTATGTGCCCCTTAACCCACCTTGGGAGTCGATTTCCGCAAGACTCATTTTTAGACAACCTTTACTCAACAAAAAAAAACATGCTTACCAAATTTCAGTCTGTAAGTTTAATAGTTCCAGAATTATCGTAAGAAGTGAGTTGCTTTTATATATAGATAACGTAAATTTTCCCAGTGCCCAAAAGGTTCGCTAATTCCTGCCTCACGGATGTTAAAAACCACCAATATATTCATGTTTAGTAACATTATTCTTTGTTTCGTCACGGACAAGTCTTAAAAACAGTCAGATGCTCTCACAAGTGCTTGAGACCAACTGGAATCTCTTGAAAGCGAAAATCTCTCACGCCGGTGCGACGCTCAAGGGTAATTACGTACAATTAAGTACCCACTCCGACGTTAATAGGTAATTACAAATCAGTAGCAGGAAAAGGACGGTGATAAGTATAAATTTACGATCCGTAGCTAACAATAAGGATCAACACTCATAAAAGAAATTTTCTTTTCCGACGGCATTTTACAATAGCAAGACAATATAATTAATGTACAGCTTCCTTTTTTCCCCCCCCCCCCCCTAAATTAATATGTTGCATGGTTATAAAGGGAAAAAATTTCTGAAACTACCAAAATGGAGATAATATCCATCAAGAGTATAAGTACTTTTCAAATTCATGGCAAACAGTGATACGTTTGCAACCTTTAGCATTTAAAAAATAACACCAATAACAGATTGGCAAGTACACAATTTTATACTGTAATTTTGACATTTTTTTAATGCTTCGCAACACTGCATCCAATCTAGAATTAAAACAATTAATCTCTTTACAAGCAATGCTCTGTACATATGAGTAAGTGAAAAGGAAACAAATTATTTTATTTTCAGGGATGATGTGTAAAATACACACATAAAAACTTACTTTTCTCTGTGATTGATTTTAATTGGAAAATGAAGTAATTTAAAAAACAGTGATCAATGACGATTACTAATTCGAATACGCCCTATTGGTCATCCATACAATAAAATGATTTCAGTCTTTCAAATGCCAAATGACGTATATATGGTCATCGATATCATTCATACGGTAACTAGGGAAACGAGACAAGAGGAACCTAAATTACTTCAGATTCATGACTTAACTTAGTTGATATTTGCGTCATTATTTCCGCGATCATTAAAAAGAAAACATGTATATAATGGAGGAAAACTTCATGAATTAAAAATGACAGCTCATTTCGATGTGAACAATGTCTGAATTAATACCTCACTATCTGAACTCCATGGCATTTCGATTAAATTTTTAGGTACAGTTAAATATTGAATGCGTAAGTATTTCCATTATTCTTAATGTTATTTTATTGAATAATTTCGATATTCGAACCAGTCACTTTATGTTAACAAAACTCACAACTTCAACGCCAGACAACGGTGAGCTCCTGGTTTTAAAAATGTACAATTGAATCGTACCACATTCTGATTTCATTAACATGTAAATACAAAATCATTGAATACATTGCTCATATTGACTTATTATATACTTTTATTGATTACTTGTACTAACCATTGTACTACCTAGCTGGGTTTTTAATTATATTGTACGACTAAATATTGTTTGTTTGTTTTTTAAGTTCTTTTTATCTAGTGAGTGAACATTAACGTCGCACTGTTCAGCTACACGAGGGCTTTTGGCGACGGACCACGTAATTTTGAACCATGGTCAAGTGACATGGACGACATCTGAGCTGGCCCCCCCCCCTCTCTCTCCTAACTAGTACACCACACCAACGGGAGGACGTTTCAGCTCTCGACAAATTTAATGTGCATCGCTGCCCTACACGGCGGGTCTTTAGCGGTACTGGGCTCGAACTCACGACATGCCTGCCATGATCCGATACCTTAACCACTGGGCTACCGCACAGCCCCTTTCTTATTATCTAAGGAGTCCTATTATTAAGCTTTTCAAGTATTAAAGACTATCCTTTTAGATTTCGCCTCGGGATTTAAAAAGGACTGAACCTGAATTTTTAAAATGAAAGTATATTTATTTTTGACGTTTCCGCAAACCCCATTTTTAGGGGACCTAATAACCAAAAGAAACATGTTTGTCAAACTTCAAGTCTGCTTAATAGTTCAAAAATTGGAATTTTTTTTATATTTATAATGCACCCGTAAACGAAACAACTCCCTAGGGAGATAATTTCAAGAAAATCCGTTCTTAGCGGATGTCTCTACCCAAGAGAATAATGTGTTCAAGTCTAAAATATTTTCTGTCTATAACACCACTGCAACCTCTCTTGAGAGTAGATTTTCGAAAAACCAGTTACCAGGAGATCTATACTCGACAAAAGAAACATGTATGCCAAACTTCATATCTGTAGGTATAGCAGTTCGGGGTGATATCGTGATGAGTGGGTCTCTTTTCTCCTTTATATATATATATATATAAAGGATAAGTTCTTTGCTGAAAGTTAAAAATTGATCAGTTATTAAAAATTCTTACACATATGACGATTTTCTCACATAAACCACAAAATAACTCATATTAATATATCAATATTTTCATATAAGAAAAATATGAAGTCCCTGTTTTTTTTCAAAAATAAGGAAACTCAAGAAATACATCATTCACCATTAACAAAACAAGATAAAACTTATGCCCTTCGGACAAAAATGACTGCAGAAACACAAATATTTGCTAAAAAAATTCTGACGGTGGAAAAATGATGACATAAGCTCTACTTTTAAAAAAAAATGAAAGAAGGCAAAAAGAGGGTGAAAAACTGGAGATTTATTTGCTCTGTAGTGAATAGCACAACTTTTGACATGCAACGAATCCACATTCAGCGATGATTCAACTTCGAATCATGCAAGATCCTTAAACAATAAAAGAGGGTGGAGAAGAAAACACGTATTGAAAATTTTATATCTTTCAAAAATAAAATAACACCAGAAGGTCTTCAATATTCGTATTAGGGAGGGGGAAGGAGAAAAAACAGCTGTTTCTGAAATACCAAAGATCATTTTAAGACTTACAGAATATTCAATTGCATCAAATAAAGCAACACTATATTCATTTGAGAGTTTCTTAAACGAAATTACCCCATAAATATTAAGAAGTTTCTGTCTGGCGGAATAAAATTAAGACGAATAACGGCTGAAGGTAGTCTAAGTCGCAGATTAAAAACGATTAAATACGAAAATTTAAACAAAGGGTCAATAAGTCGTTAGGCGAGTAGTAATAAAGGAAAAAGATTCTTTTTCTTTGGCGCAGATCCAAAACGTGTTAGATTTCACCTTGATTTTAAATGAATTTTTCGCTATTAGGACACGAAATAAGAGACTTCTGCAATTAGGAAGAAATGGGGGGGGGGGCCTTACTTTCGCAACTTATTTTCTTCATGCGAAGTTTTGAGTAATTAAACGAGATACTTTCCAAAATTCATCACGCAGCTTCTTTGAATATTTTTTTAATTAATTAAAAACATCGAATTTTGGTGAAAAAGTTCGTGTTTCATCAAACGAAATGCACTATTTAAATTTCTTTCACCATTATATCACACATCAATTTCAATCATGCGCACTGACTATTCAATATTTTAATAATAAAAGTATGATTAGGTCCCCCATCCTCCGCCGTGCTTTTGTGTAATTTGAAATGATTTTTCGAGCACATTCTTCTCTCCATCATACAGTTATGGTTTTAATACATCATAGCTTACGAGTTGAAGCCCGGTGGCTGAGTGGTTAGTGCATCGCGCTTCTACACCACAGGTCCGAGGTTCAAACCCCAGTCTAGGCAAGGTTGACTCAGCCTTTCATCCCTACATTGGGTTGATAAAATGAGTATCAAGCTTGCTTGGGAACGTAACACAAGGGGTTTTCGCGTCAGACTGACTACCTGACCGGAACATCTGCTCATGCACCTCAGTGCCCAAGGTCGCGTATACTGAGTTGGGCACAGTAGACCTTGTTCCTCATGGGATGTCGCGCCACTGAGTTAAGTTAAGCTTACGAGTTATTTTATAAAGTAAAAACCTGCTATTTATCAGAAATTCAAGTGTGAGTTTTAGCTTACAACTGCACTTAACTTCTGTAGAAATAAATGTTAAAATATATATATATATATATATATATAT